>PVJD01005980.1:0-105607 GCA_004026545.1 Mormoops blainvillei
GCAGAATGCGCTGGTTCCCTCACCCATGTGTGTTGGATAAAAATTCAGGAGAGATATCTTGGGAGCAAGCAGACCCATCCCCATACCAGCCCCATCATCCCAGGATCACTGTGCCAGGAAGATATGTCCCCACAACTTCTGGATGCAAAACCATGGGGATTAAGTAGGGAAATTATCTTGAATAACCAATTGAACCCTAGCTAAGGGAAACCTTACAACTATGGACAGGCAGAAGAAAATACTTCAACACCACGTGACTGGTAGAGAGAGTGGAGATGCAAGAGGGCTGGCTGGGCTCCCATGGGCAGCAACTGAAATGCTGGAGGGATGTTTCAGTGGCTGGGGGCGGTTCCCCCTAAGAAGTGTGGGGTCTAAACCCCAAGCTGGGGTCCTCAGCCTACAGCACCTAGAGCCAGAAAGGAACCCAGGTAACATGCAGTTGTGAAAAACAATAGGATTTCTGTGAGCTAGAGATGCAGAGAGCCTTTTAAAGGGCCAAAACACAAAATTTCAATTGAAGACCTCAGTGCTGGTAAAGGGAGGGCAGAGTGGACTAGAAACACTTGAGAAGAGTCTGGGGTTGGTGGCACTGAAGAGAGAACTGAGGGAACAGCCACCATGATCCATGTGCTGAGTCATCCCCCATACTGCAAGAGCCACCTCTCTCAGGCAGAGCATTCTTAACTGAATGGCATCAGCCTGAGTGAAAGCAATAGCCCTGCCCACAAGAATTACTCTGCCTCACCTTTTGGTGCCCAAGCCTGACTGCTGATTACAGATTGATTAGATTAACAACTGATCTACCTAATGGCTGATTAGTTTAACATCTAAGGTGGAAAATACAAAGAAGCAGCCAAAATTGGAAGACAAAAGAGCAGACCCTGAGGAGTTCCAGCCAGGATGGACAGGATGGAGGCATAGTTAGATATGCCTCCATAGGTGAGAAGAGAATTTCCTCACACAACCAAAAGAAGGAAAACTACCAATTTAAAATCAAAACACAACCAGAACTGCCAGGAAATCAAACTATGGAATTCCAACAACCAAGGAGTTAAAGAAGAAACATTCATCCAGACTAGTAAGAGAGGCAGAGATGGGAAGCTGGGGTGAAGAGGACATGTGACAAGGAAGTACCTGGAGGACTTGGGCGGGTGAGGCTATGACTGGCAGACTAGGTGGTCCCACATTCACATGCACATAATCCAGGAGGAACAACTGGTAAGTGAGACAAACCATGCAACATGGGGATCCAGTGCAAGGAAACAAAGCTGCAAAAACTCTGGCTGTAAAAATCTTTTGGGGATTGCAGCAGTGGGAGAAATTCCTAGTCTCACAGGAGAGTACATTAGAGAGGACTAGGGGATCCAAGAATGTACACAAGCCCACCCACCTGTGGATCAGCACCTGAAAGGACCCAATCCACTTGTGGAAAACAAGAGAAGTGATGGAAAGTGGGACAAGCGCTGAACAGGCAGCATCATCCCCTCTCAAACAGCACCCTACGTATAGCACCACAACACAGTGAAGTGGGTTGGCCTGACCTGGTGAATACCTAAGTCTCTATCCCTTACAAAGTAACAGGTGTGCTGACACAAAGAAATATGGTCCAAATGAAAGAACAGGTCAAAACTCTAGAAACAGAACTAAAAGACAAGGAAATAGCCAACCTATCAGATGCAGAGTTAGAAACACTGGTAATCAGGATGCACACAAAATGATTATCATTGCAAACTAAAGGAAGAAATGAAGGCTATAAAAAGTGAAATAAATGAAAACATACAGGGAATAAACAGTGAAGGGAAGGAAACCAGGACTCTAATCAATGATATGGAACAAAAGGAAGAAATAAACACTCAAACAGAACAGTATGAAGAAACAATAATTCAAAAAAATGAGGAGAGCCTTTAAGTCTGGGACAACTCTAAACATTCCAACATCCAAATAATAGGGGTGCCAAAAGGAGAAAAGAAAGAGCGAGAAATCAAAAACTTATTTCAATAAATAATGAAGGAAAACTTCCCCAATCTGATGAAGGAACAAGACATACAAGTCCAGGATGCTCAGAGAATCCCAAAGAAGTTGGATCCAAGAAAAAACATATCAAGACACAACAAAATTAAATTACCTAAGATTAAAGATAAGGAGAGAGTCTTAATAGCAGCAAGAGAAAAGGAGACAGTTACCTTACAAAGGAGTTTCCGTAAGAATCTCAGCTGATTTCTCAAAAGAAACCTTACAAGAAAGAAGGGGCTGGAAAGAAGTATTCAAAGTCATAAAAGTCAAGGACCTACATCCAAAATTACTCTACCCATCAAAGCTATCATTTGGAATGGAAGGGCAGATAAAGTGCTTCTCAGATAAGGTAGAGTTAAAGGAGTTCATCATCACCAAACCCTTATTATATGAAATGTTAAAGGACTTACCTAAGAAACGGAGGATCAAAAACTATGAACAGTAAAAAGACAACAAACTCAGAACTATCAACAACTGAACTTAAAAAACAAAAACAAAACCTGAGCAAACAGCTAAAACAGGAATAGAATGACAGAAATGGAGAGCACATGGAGGGTTATCAGCAGTGGAGGCAGGGAGATAATGCGGGAAAAGGTACAGGGAATAAGAAGCATAACTGGTAGGCTCAAATAGACAGGGGGAGGTGAAGAAGAGTACATGAAATGGAGAACCAAAGAACTTATATGTACAACCCATGGACATGAACTAAAGGGGATAATGCTGGAGGGAGAGGGGTTGCAGATCTGTGGGAGATAAAGGGGAGAAAAAAATAGGACAACTGTAAAAGCATAACCAATAAAGTATACGTAAAAAACGAAACAGTCCCCAAATGAAACAACAAGATAATTCTCTAAAAGAATTAGATGAAACAGAACTAAGCAATTTATCAGATAAAGAGTTTAGAGTAATGATTTTAAGGATACTCAACAGCATGAAAAAATGCATAGAAACCATAAAAAAGGATCAGTCAGAAATAAAGAATACAGTATATGACATAAATAATACACCAGAAGGAATAAAAGGTAGGTAAGATGAAGCAGAGGATCAAGGCAGGGTTTTGCAAGACAAGGTGGAAGAAAAACAATCAAGCAGAGCAACAAAAAAGAAAAAAAAGAATTTCAAAAAATGAGGAGAGCTTAAGAAACATCTTGGATAACATGAAGCATAACATCTGCATCATGGGAATACCAGAAGCAGAAGAGAAACAGAAAGGGATTGAGAACCTATTTGAAGAAGTAATAACAAAAACTACAATAATCTGGTGAAGGAAAAAGACACACTATTCCAGGAAACACAGAGAGTCCAAAATAGTTGGACCCAAAGAAGTGTACACAGAGACACATCATAATTAAAAAGACAAGACTTAAAAACAAAGAGAGTCCTAAAAGCCTCAAGAGGAAAGCAGGTTGTTACACACAAGGGAGCACCAAGTAGACTGTCATCTGATATCTCAACAGAAACATTTCATGTCAAAAGTGAATGATTTAAAACATTCAAGGTGATGAAAAACAAGGACATACGACCAATGCTACTTTACCCTGCAAGGTTAATTGAAGGAGAATTAAGGAGCTTCTCAGACAAGGAAAAAAACGAGTTTCTTAACACCAAATCAGTACTGCAGCAAAAGTTAAAGAGTTTGCTTTAAGAAGAAGAAGAAAAGAAAGGAAAAAAAAGAGGAAAACATTCTAACAATAAAATGGCACTATATATGTACCTAACAATAATCACCTTAAATATAAATGGCTTAAATACTCTAATCAAAAGACAGAGGGTATGTGAATGGATAAGAAAACAAGCCCCATTATGACTCCAAGAGACCCATCTCAGGTTGAAAGATACACAGAGTCTAAAAGTAAAGGGCAGGAAAAAAAGATATTTAATGCAAATAGTAAAGAAAAATAAGCTGGAATAGCAGTACTTATATCCAGCAAAATAGACTTTAAAACCAAGGCTATAGTAAGAGACAAAGAAGAACACTACATAATGATAAAAGTAACCCAACAGGAGGATATAACTCTAGTAAACATTTATGCACCCAACATAGGAGCACCTAAATATGTAAAGCAAATCTTGATGAACATAAGTGCAGAGATAAACAGAAATACAGTCATAGTCAGGGATTTTAACACCTCATTAACTGCTATGGATAGATCTTCCAGGCAGAAAATCAACAAGGAGACAGCAGCTTTAAATGATACACTAAATCAAATGGATTTAACTGATATCTTCAGAGAATTTCACCTCAAAGTAGCAGAATATACATACTTTTCAAGTGCACATGGAACGTTTTCTAGGTTAAACCTCATGTTAGTACAGAAAAAAGTCTCAATTTTATGAAGATTGAAATTATATCAAGAATCTCCTCTGAACACAACGCTATGAAATTAGAAATTAACCACAGAAGAACACGAAAAATACTCAAAGACATGGAAGCTAAATAACATTTTATTAAACAACAAATAGGTCAATAATGAGATCAAAGAAGTAATCAAAAGATGCCTTGAAACAAATGAAAATAAGGATATGACAATACAAATCTGTGGGACACTGTGAAAGTAATTTTAAGAGGGAAATTCATAGCATTACAGGTCTATCTCAAAAAAATGAAAAAACTCAATCTAACTTCACACTTAAAGGGACTTGAGCAGGAAGAACAAACAAAGTCAGCCTAGAGTCACAACTTGGCTTCACCTGGGAAGTTGCTAACTGAGCAAAAGTAGTAGCTCTCTCAGGTTGCTTTATAGGTCAGGCAGGGTGGCCCTGAGTAAAGCATAGGTGGGGAATGAACCCAAGAAACCCCAGGGCCAGTGCACCTACTGGACCGCTAGAGACCACATAAGAGAACCACCACCTTGCCCCCAAAGAGCTGATCCTCCCTAGAGGATGGAGGGTGGTAGTAAGTGCTCACAGCCAATCCTTGAAGCTGTCCTGGGTAAACCCCGGCCATTTATCTACCAACAACAACCAAGGGTCCACTATAAGAGAAGGGTATGCTCAGCCCACATGAAGGGTGCACCTCGAGTACCCTACTTGGATGAAAGGGGAAGATGTGCCACTGGGCCCTACAGGACACTTAGTGCATTAGACCACACTACCAAGAAACAGAGTCAAAGCAGCTCTACCTAATACACAGAAACAAACACAGGGCATTACCAAAATAAGGAGACAAAAAAACAGGTCCCAAAAAGAAAAAAAAATCAAAACTCCAGACAAAGAGCTAAACGAAATGAAGATAAGCAATCTATCAGAGGTAGAGTTCAAAACACTGGTTATAAAGATCTCAAGAAACTCAATGAGGACTCCAGCAACATAAAAAAGATCTAGTCAGAAATGAAGGGTACACTAATTGAAATAAAGGACATTTTTCGGAGAAAAAAGAGTAGAGTGGATGAAGTCAAAAATCAAATCAATGATATGGAACATAAGGAAGCAAAAAACAACCAATCAGAACAACAAGAATAAAGAATACAAAAAATGAGGATAGTATAAGGAACCTCTGGGACAACTTCAAGAGGTCCCATATTCACATCATAGAGATGCCAGAAGGAGAAGAGAAAGAGCAAGAGATCAGAAATCTATTTGAAAAAATAATGAAAGAAAACCTCCCTAATTTGGTAAAGGAAATATACATGCAGGTCCAGGAAACACAGAGAGTCCCAAACAAGATAGATGCAAAGAGGACCCCTCCAAGACACATCATAATTAAAATGCCAAAGGTTACACACATAAAGAGAGAGTCTTAAAAGCAGCCAGAGAAATGAAGTTAGTTACTTACAGGAAGTGCCCATAAGACTGTCAACTGGTTTCTCGAAAGAAACTTTGCAGGCTAGAAGGGATTGGCAAGAAATATTCAAAGTCATGAAAAGCCAATATTGGTCTCCCCAGCAAAGCTATCATTTAGAATCGAAGGGTAGATAAAGAGCTTGCCACCCAAGAACAAATTAAGGAATTCATCTTCACCAAATCATTATTATATGAAAGGGACTTATTTAAGAAAAAGAATATCAAAGCTATGAACAATAAAATAGCAATAAATACATACATGTCAACAACTGAATCTAAAAAACAAACTAAGCAAACAAGAACAGAGAATCATGGATACGGAGAGCTAGTTAATGGATGTCAGATGAATGGGGACTGTGGGGGACTGAGTGAAGAGATGAGGGGATTATAAAGTACAAACAGGTAGTTACAGAATCACAATGGGATATAAGGTACAGTATAGAAAATGGAATAGTCAAACTTATATATATATGACCCTTGGTCACAAACAATGATTTGGGGAGTGCCTGAGGGACTGGCCAGTGTTGGCTGGAGGTGAGCAAAGGTGGAAAATTGGGACAACTGTAATAGCATAATCAATAAAATATAATTTTTTTTAAAAAAAGGAAATGCTTGGGAATCCAGCAGTTTCTTCCACCAACTCTGTCCCCACTGGTTTTTAGCCAGAGGTTATGGGGAATAATTTTCAGGCACTGAAAGCCTGGGCTATGGGACCTGGTGTGGAGGTATGTCCAGAGGAATGTCCTACCCGAGACATGCTTCCTGATTTTTACCCATCACACATAGGTGTGGGACCAGGCTGTTCTGCATCTCCATGTTTCTGCCCCTCCTACCAGTCTTGATGGATGTGGTTCCTTTAATTCCATAGTCATCAGATTTGCATTCAACTTCATTTCTGACGGTTTCGAGTGATGGTTGTTCTACAGTTTAGTTGTGATTTTGATGTTTCACGTTTGTTATTTAAATAGTAAATGTAGGATTTTTTTAAATGGGAGAAAAATAATGCTCTTCAATAAATAAAGTTCAGGAAGAAAAGCTTTGCTATCTATTTATGCCATACCATAATTACTATGGTATGAACTAGTTATTTGTCAATAGTTACTTGTAGCTATATAGCTGAAATATGGGACAACTTTTAAAACCTGATTTTTTAATATTTTGGCCCTTTCATAATCTTTTCAAGTCTAAAGTTCTTTAAAATTGGTTAGTAGCTCCAGATTCCCAAAGGTAGAAAAATACACACCAGCATGTTAAAGAGCCTTGCCCAAGCACAGAAGAGAATTTCAACTTGTGACAAGAATCCTGTTTTTTCCCTTAAATCTGTACAAGTCAAAAACTATGCTGTTTTATGACTACTGTTAGCACTTGTTACCCTAAAAATTTAGTACAACCTATTTTCTAGCATATTTTGCATACAGGCAACATAACAATTAACCTCTGAACCCCTTTTTCTCCATACTTTTCAATCCTCATTTTTATAAATAGTCTAACAATCAAAGTTCAAGGTGCTAGGATCTCCTTTAGTAAGTTTCCATTTCATGGTAAGTTCTTCAACATTAAGGAATTTAATTTGCTCAATCCATGCAATGAATATGGTCTTGGAAATAAAGGTGTAGTGTAGTACTTACTGATACAGAATGACATTTATGACATGTTATTACTAAATAAGAAAGTGGTAAAGCAAGTAGAGTGTGGACCCAATAATTATTTCTACTTATCAATAGATATCTATAATCATACTTATCCAAATGGAAAAAGGGAGAAAGGGTGACTAAAAACTAAGATTTTTACAATGATAATTTCTGAAGAGTAGCAGATTTAGTTATAACCATTCTACTTGCTTGTTTTTCTAACATTCACATGTATTTCTTTACTTAAATATGCTTTTGAATTTATATACTATTTATTTTTAAAGCCATATTGCTGTTAGTTTATACTTAAAAACTATCAACTTTTTAAATGTTAATTTAGTTCTGAAATACAGCAGTGAAACAGAAGTAAAATCGTGTTCTGTGTTTTATGTAAAAATCTCAGTCCTGGTGTCCTGAATCCTGTACAACATACATACTCCACAGACATCTTTCAAGAGAACCAGGTGAATTCACTGGTGTAACATTTTATAGTAATGCAAGCAGATGACCTCCAATAGCTTCCCAGTGATAAGCAGATAAGATTTCATCAAATGTTTGGGAAACAACAACGATTTGGGCTAAAATAAAGCTGTCTAACTCTTTAATGAGAGTAAATACAATAAGGTTACACTTTCCAAATTTTGAATTTCTTATACAACTAGCACCATATTCTCTTTTTTAATTAATTTTTGACTATTCTACTTACACCCTCTGAAGTATTTGATACCCGAGTTCCACAACTCGCTGATGTGGTTTTTATAATGTCAAGCTTTAAATATTTATGATAAAAGAACAGGAGTCTCAGTGTCAATGAAAACTCAAGAAGTATTGACAAAGTGCAGACAACATGAGGTTTTGAGGGTCACATCTCTCTGACATCATTGTACACTGTAACTTCCTAAGGAGCCACAGGTTACTAAAGTTACAATAGATGCAAGCAAGCAGTGTCTTCCTTTCTCTGTCTGCTGAAAGGAAACACATTCTTTTCTTTTTTCCTTTGATCTGTAAAAACCCTGAGGCTTACAGGACAAACATACATGGATTTTTCTCCAGTAATTGCTTACTCTAAATATAAAAATATCTTAAAGGAAAAATGATCAAGGATTATACATTCAATTTGCAAAAATTAAATGTAGTAAATATCAAAATGGGTTGCCTTTCAGCATGAGTATTATCCTAAAGATTTTGAAAGCCATACTTCCAAAAAGATACATCTCTCATCAATACATGACCTACAGGTCAAATTTGCCCCAAAGTGTTACAGAATTTCAGTGACTAAGGCTTTCGATAACACAGAGGAGTAAAGAATGACTATAAGATAATTAAATATGGAGGTATTTAGAGATCTGGAAGCCCTTTCATGTGAATGAACTTGAATTGTCCTATGCTCAATATTCTAACTCTCTAATGCCTTTGACTATACAATAGCCCCAAACTATTTGAGAATTTACCAAGAAAAATATGGAGTGGCTGATCCAATGATTCTGGGCAAGACTGAATTCATTTTCCTATTTTAGTCCAGCCAAATTAATTTGAACAGGTTTTTACCCTTGACTTGGACACTGAGCTAGTCTGTGGGACTAGCACCTGACAATACCTGATGGAATTGATGGAAATGCAAATATCAAATGTAAGAAGCCATGAGAGCCATGGTGATTCTGGAGAAGTGAGACATGACAACAGGAGAGTAGGGAAAGTTCTTTTATTATTTTTTTTTATGTTCAAGTACAGTTGTCTCCATTTTCTTCCCACCACTCTCCCCTGCCCCACCAACCCCCACCTCCCACCCTCAATCCTATCCCCCTTTAGTTTGTCCATGGATCCTTTAAGCATGTTCCTTGGCCACCCTCCCCCTTCATTCCCCTGCTATCCTCCTCCCTTCTCCTCTCTGGTTACTATCAGTTTGTTCTTTATTTCAATGTCTCTGGTTATATTTTGCTTGATTTGATTTCACTTACAGTGAAATCATTGTATGGTGTTATTGCCATGTTGAGGGTGAATACTAAAATAAATATATAAATAAATGGGATCTCTGGCTCTGAAGACAGGCTTGGTCTGCCATTCTGAAGTCTTCTCCCCAGTTCTGATCTTGGTTCTTACCTTGGCAGAATCCAAAAGTTCTCATTCTCTAAACAGAAGGCTAAATTTATATAGACTTCATTGTCATCTCCTTTCTTTCAGGACAAAAAAAAAAGTAAAAATGCAAAGGATAGGAAAGAGCCCAGTATTTAACAAAATAATTACCATATGTCATTAATCCTAAACTCACTCATTTTGTTCATATCTTAGTATTGCTGAAATTTATAATCACTATAAGCCAGGGATTGTGAACATAACCAGTAATTATTTACATTGTTCATATTGTCAGTGCTTCAGTTGAATTATATGCAGGACTGGTACTGTGAATATAATTATCACTTTAAATATCTTCAAAAATCAGACTATGATTCATCATTGAAACTAAGGTATTATGTGCAGAAAGACATAGAAATAGAGGAGTGGGCAAAATGACTAAGTAAATAATGGTTATTGGAAAAATAATCACAAATCTGTATTTTCTCACAATGGTGCAACCAAGAACATCACAGCAATTAAGAGCAAAGCATCCTATAGCAGGTAAAACTACAGTGCTTAGTAATGCTTCTGTAACTTGAGTCCCCTGAGAGCTTATTAAATATGCAGATTCTGATTCCGTGAGCTTGACTTGGAGCCAGAGATTCTGCATTTCTGACAAACTCCCATGTGATGCTGTTGCAAGGTGCTGAAGAATTATCTTTCCCACCAAGTAATGCAACTGAAGGTGGGACAACTTACCAATTTCCTCCAAATAAATTGAAAAAAATTTTTCAAAGCAATGAGAGTCTGGTGCAATCAATGCATGTGTGAGTAGGACTATCATCTCGCTGACTTCAGAGAAGCCCTTACCTGGGGTTCAATGGAGGAAAAAGCATAATTATGAGTAGCTGGACCAGCATCAAACTTATAAAATGGCTGTCAGGAGAGCATTTTTAAAATAAATTCTTCATTTTCAGTGGTTTTGATGGTACTGATGGTGATTCTCTGTTGAAATCACTCCTGTCATGCTCTAAGTTAAAAAATGATTCAGAAGAATAGGATTCAATATGTGAAGGTGTTTTAAAAAATATTTTAATCAATTTATGTTTCTTATTATTTCCTTTTTAAGTAAAAAAGTAATAAACTGGAGGCAGCGGGCAAGGGAAGGGTGATATTTAACAAATGAATCCTGTGTATATTATCATTTAATCATACCTGTGGTGCATCCCTGAAGTCTCATGTGATTAGTGAGGGCATAGGAGGAGGGGAACAATGGCAAAGTGGATCCAGTTAGAGCCACCATTAATCTTGATCATTCCATTCTTTGTTTATCCTGTTGTATTTACTTTCTCATTCTTAAATTCCCCAATCCTAGAGACACTGCCACATATACCACAAAACCCACAAACATCCACCAATGACTTTAGCCCCATCACTCCATTTACTCCCAGGTGGGGATTCAGGCAAATGTCTGCAGAGGTCACAGGTAACATACATATAGTTCTGTTATATCCCATATATTATCCCTTCATGTCCTAAGGAAGACATTTTCTCTTAGAGATTTTCATTTTAGTATATCTTTTAAAAATAAATCTTGTGTTAACTTGCCTCCACCTTTTTCTTGGGTAAGGACAACCCAGGAATGGCAGTTTTGTCTCTGATGTCACTGTTCACAGCTTTTCTTGATAGGCCTAGTAAAATCTTTAGAACAGGGTTGTTGTATGCTGTATATAGGACAGTAACTCTTAGCCTTGCCTATCTTAGGCAGTTATGCTGTGCATTTTTAAATTGGTGTACCATGTTTGATTTGTCCCTGATACCCTTGGGGTTTTTCTGGAAAATGGAGCAGTAATCGAGCATCAAGTTATTAAAATACATTTTAAACCTTAAAAAAGAAAGAAAGAAGGAAAGAAAGAAAGAAAGAAAGAAAGAGAAAGAAAAAGAAAGAAAGAAAGAAAGAAAGAAAGAAAAAGAAAGAAAGAAAGAAAGAAAGAAAGAAAGAAAGAAAAGAAAGAACCCAGGATAACCCAGAGGAAGACATATCCTGATTTCAGAAATAAATATCATACCCCTTCACAAACACATCCCAAGTGAGGAAGAACATAACAGATATTTAATCATCCAGTCCATTGGCCTGGATCCAAATGCTCACCTTATAAATAACCTTTTCTTGTTGTTTTGCTGAGAGGATATAGAATTTTCTCATCCTAATACAAACATTCTACTTTATCTGAAAGTTAGATATTTAAAGTGATAAGTTAATAAGCTAGAACTCCAGAAAGCACACCAGTCTCTTAGGAATTTGATTTGGTAAGAACATCCAGAGAATATCACCTAAGGAGAAGCTTGAAAAATTAATTTCTGGAATTGCAGAGCTGAGAACCAGACCCAGTCACATGATGACCTTATCAAATAATAATTACAACCTTGTCTAAGCCTCCATCTTTCTTAACTGCAACAATTACTACAATTCACATAACAAAAAAATGTCAGAAAAGTAACCAGATGTTAGATTTTTATATACCACTTTTTAACTTCTCACTATTCCCTACAGTATTTTTTAATCAAAAGCTATTCTGCTTTTCTACATTTCAGGTTTATTAACCAAAATACTGTCACGCTATTGCTAGATGATCAATTATTCATAATTCCCATGAGTTTCATTGAAGGAAATGCAGCATAAAGCTTTACTATACAGCCTTCAATTTCCTCACATGAAATGGGAACTCAGCGAGAACATAACTAGGCTAGAGGATCTACTGGAAGCTCTGCTGCCTAAATCTCTAGTGGCATAGCTCTTGGCAGGAGGCTTCAGTTCCTCATCACAGGGACCTTCCCCAGAGAAAATGACCCAAGAGAAAGCAAGGGCAAGGCTGAGAGAAGAACCAGCTCCCAGTCTCAGAAGTGACCTGGCATGACTTCCACCATGTTCTTTTGTTGGCTGCACAAACCAACCCTGGTAAATAGGGTGGGGATACAAGGAGGCAACCCCACCAGGAGCTGTCTTGAGGGGGTCAATCAAATGCATGAAGCCATAGATTGAACATGCCCAGTAAATCTCCTAAAGATAAATAAAGTATACAACCAGACACCTCATGATGAAGCTGCAGAATATCAGCATGAGATATAAGATCTTGAACGCAGGCAAAGAAAAAAACTCAGATTATCTTCAAAAGAGTGAGAGCTCACTTTGAAAGTGAGAGCTGACTTCTCAACAGCAATGCTAGAAACCTGAAGATATCAATCTGCCAATCTGCTGAAAAAATGTACTAAGAAAAAAACATTTCTCAGGAATCAAGGTGAAATTAAAACATTTTCAAACCAACAAAAAAAAGTGAGAAGTTGGCTCCAGTAAACTTTCATAAAAGAAACTTCAATTAATATACTTCAAGAAAACAGAGAATTATGTCAGGTGAAAAGTCTAAGATGCAGGAAGAAATGAAGGACCAGACATGATAAATTATACCTTAAATCAAAAATAGCTTTGACTATATAATAATAATAAGAATATAGCTTCATGGGATTTTAACAAGAAGGTGAGAAATGAAGCAACAGTAACATGTCACAAAGACAGTCATTGGGTTTAAATGTTCTAAGGTCCTTGTATTGCCTTATAGAGGAGTGAAGGTATTGTGCATCAAAGTTTGACAGACCGAAGATAAATGTAGGAATTTTTAGGGCAACCACAAATGATATAAAGAGTGGATATTATCTAAATCATTAGTGTCAGAAAAAGTAAATAATTTTAAAAGATCAATGCCATTACCTTTAAAAAAATTTATTGTTCTTGTTACAGTTGTCCTTTTTCATCATACCTACCCCACCCCTTCACTCCCACAGTCAATTGTCCCCATTGTCAGTATCCATGAGTCCTCTATTCAGATTCCTTTGCTTGGCCATTCCATCTCTTTCCCCCATTATCCCTAGCCCTCCTCTCTGGTCACTGTCAGTTTGTTCTTTATTCCCATGTCTCCGGTTCTATTTTTCTCATTTGTTTGTTTTGTTGATTAGGTTCCACTTATAGGTAAGATCATAGGGTATTTTTCTTTCACCACCGGGCTTATTTCACTTAGCATAATGCTCTCCAATTCCATCCATGCTGTTGCAAAGGATAGGAGTTCCTTCTTCCTTTCTGCTGCATAGTATTCCATTGTGTAAATGTGCCATAGTTTTTTGATCCACTCATTTGCTAATGAGAACTTAGACTATTTCCAGCACTTTGCTGTTGTAGGTAACCATGCTATGAACATTGAGGTACATAAGTTCTTTTGAATTGGTGTTTCAGGATTATTAGGTATACTCCCAGTAGTGGAATTGCCAGGTCAAAAGGCAGTTCTATCTTTAGTTTTTTTAGGAAATTTCATACTGTTTTCCACAGTGGCTGCACCAGCCTGCATTCCCACCAACAGTGTACTTTTCTCCACAGCCTCACCAGCACTTGTTTGTTGATTTGTTAATGATGGCCATTCTGTCTGGTGTGAAGTGGTCTCTCATTGCAGTTTTAATTTGACTTTCTCTAATGGCTAGTGATATTGAACATTTTTTCATGTGTGTATGGGCTCCCTGTATGTCCTCCTTGGAGAAGTGTCTGTTCATGTCCTTTGCCCATTTTTTTAAATTGGATTGCTTTTCTTTCTGGTGTGGAGTCGTGTGAGTTCTTTATATATTCTGGAGATGAAACCTTGTATCATTGGCAAATATGTTTACCCATATGGTTGGTTCCCTTTCCATTTTGTTGATGTTTTCTTTAGCAGTGCAGAAGCTTTTTAGTTGACTACTCCCATTTGTTTATTCTTTCATTATCTTTTAAAGGAGATAAGAAGGTACATTGGTGTATCAAGTAGGAACGGTGATAAGAGTAATCAGCTTCTTATAATAAGAAGGTGCATCAACTTTAAATAATTAAAAGGCAGATTAAAATCTAGTCTACTCTTTATTCTCACCATACCCTTACTATATAATCTGCAAAAAAACTCCTCCCCACTAGAGTAGACTATTCCATTCACTCTCCTTATCCTGGGCGGAAAAGAAGGGAGAACAAACAGAAAGCATAACATAACTCCATAACATGGAGTTTTTGTGAAAAACAAATATTTTTTAAGTGCTGAGCCAGTAACAGGGGTTCTTTTTCAGTTTCTTTATTGTTGTTCATGTACAGTTTTGTCCATTTTCCCCCCACCACTCCCCCTCCCGCAGCCTCTTCCCCACCCCTCCTTGACTTTGTCCATAAATTTCTGATATATGTTCTTTGACCACCTTAATAGGGGTTCTTTAAGTGGTGACCGCTGCTCTTACTGTCCTGGAAAGAGCACAGATTTTGCATTAGGTAGACCTAAATTCAAATCCTGGTTCTAATCCTTTCCTGTGACTTCAGATAAGTTATTTACTCACTGGTAGTCTATTTCCTCACCGGTAAAGAAAGATAATAACTGCCTCTATAGGTCGTTTTGTACAAGTCAGTGCTAATATACATAAATTACCTATAAATTGATCAAAACTTGACCAATGATAGCTTTTTTTTAAGGTCTCTGTTGTTATTACTCTTCCCTCCTCCCTTTAAAAACTATAGAACATCATTGAGAGACTATGTACCAAACAGTTGATGGGGTGAGTGTGCAGGTAGAGAGGGAAAGGTCTTGAAAAGCTTTGAGTAGGTACAGTTAGTACTTCTGTATTGTTTGAATTTTCCAGTTCTTGATTTATATCTGTAATTAAAAAACAGCATAATAGTATAACTTTAAGACCCTCCTCACTATTCCTTAGTACTTCTTTAATTAAATTAAGCTGTGGCACAAAGCTGCCCTGATAGTTTGTGAACAACTCTGGAATGACTCTTGCTCAAATCACCCTGATGGCTTTTTCTTTCAATGATCAACTTTAGTCTACTAAGCCCTCTGATAGTACTGGAATTTATCTAAATCTGCCTTTCTATCACTTAGAAGACTCTGATCCTTTTATACTCAGACTGAAACTGGGAAAACAACCAGAAACTATGAATATTTAAAGCACAAGGCTGTATAAAATGTTCTGAACACATTTCCTCACAACACATTTTCCCAAAATTTGCTGGAAATGGCTCCTATTACAGACACACAATAGCCTTGGGAACAGTCATTTTGTACACAGTTATCATGCCCTCAAGAAGGGAGCATCTGTCAGTGACAGCAATTAAGCCAATTCCCACCAATTGGACCTGTGACAGGTATTGTTCTATTTCTGAGACTCTGCATTGTAACATTCTCACTTCCAGGTGTTGGTAACAGCCACTTCCTTTCATGAAGAATGAGGAGCAAGAGAAAAAGTCTTAATGAGACATGTGAAGAGATGAGAATCAGAGAAGAGAGAAATGTTTAAGTACCCTGAAGAAATACAACACTGTTCTTGTGCTCCATGAGTCATTCAAAATTCCTTTAATAAATACCTCTTTTTGCTTAAACTAGTTTGGGATTTTCTTATATGAAATCATAAGAACCTTAAGCAATTTAAAAATGATAAAAGTTCCTAATATACCTATAACAGGTTTATTTCTAGTTTGTAAACATGTTCTAAAAACTTATTGCAGCCAGCCTTCTCTTTTATTACTTGACTTTTTTATTTTTTTACATTTTATTTTTCAATTACAGTTAACATTCAATATTATTTTGTATTCATTTCAGGTATACAGCATAGTGGTTAGACAATCATACTTTACAAAATGTTCTCCCTGATATTTCCAGTACCCAACTAGCCCCATAGATAGTTACCACAATATTATTGAATATTTCCTATGTTATGCTGCGCTTTACATTACTTAGGTTTTTTTTAATTGAAACTGTTAAAAATTCCATTATTTGGCTCAATGCTCCTACTTAATTTCCTTTTTACAAAGTAGTATCCCTAGAAGTTATGGAAAGGTATTTTCTGAAAAAAGTTAGGAAAATAAATATATATAAAGCAAGTTTTAGAATGGAGATCATGATTTAGATTACAAAAAAAATGCTATTAAATAATTTCTTAACTATTGAACCTGGGTTGAACTTGTGACTTGATTTGACACAATATGGCCAGATATTGTTGCAATTGGTACCCTGAGACCCCAGATAAAAGAGCCCAAGTGAGGTCGGTCTACATAAAGAGGATTAAGAAAGCCAGTTCAACAACAAACCAAGCAGAGACTCTGAGTGGCCCGTCCTGAGTCTACACATTGTTGCCAGGGCCTATTGACCTGCCTGCAGACCACAGACACAGGAGAGAGCCATGAGGTCAGCCTGCCTGGCCAGAAAAACTATAAGAATTAAATGGTTGTGGTTTTCAGGAACTAAGTATAAGGTAACCTTTTTAATGCAGCAGTGGATAATTAACTCAGAGAGGTGATAGATCAAGCTTCTTATAAATTTAGCTTCTTATAAATTTAGCCCAAGCTTCTTATAAATGTGCCCACTCAAAACCCTTGTACCCACTGAGCCCCTCCCCTCTCCTGCCTCTGCCCCACTTGACTTCCTCACAAGTCTCTACTCAGCAGTCAAGAATCAGCTTTGGGAAGACTTCTTAAAACACCATGCAGGAAATAAACTATTTCACGTTTGTGTTATACCCATATAGTGTTCATACCCCTACTGTAGTATTCCTGTACCTATGTAGCTACACCGACTCATTCTCTGCTTTCACTACAATGTTACCCTCTCCAGTCCATGACTATCTGATTAATCAAGACAGAATGTAGAGATGGAGATAGCTCACAGAACTTGATTGGATTATAATTCACATATAATAAATGCAAAAATATTAAATGTAGACTTCACTATTTTGACAAATATAATAACATCTATGTAACCAACAACTA
This sequence comes from Mormoops blainvillei, assembly GCA_004026545.1. Lineage (NCBI taxonomy): Eukaryota > Metazoa > Chordata > Mammalia > Chiroptera > Mormoopidae > Mormoops > Mormoops blainvillei. The sequence continues at coordinate 17,305 of PVJD01005980.1, forward strand.
GATCAAGATATAGAACATTTCTCTCATCCCAGAAAGTTCCCTCCTGTTCCTTTCCAGTCAATCACCCCAACCCCATACTCCTAACCCTACCCTTTTACCTAAAAGCAACCACTATTCTAATTTGGATGAGCATGGATTAGCTTTGTCTGTTCTTTCACTTTGTATAAATGAAATCATCAATTCTGTATTATTTTTTGTCTGGCTCCTTTCTCACAATACAGAGATTTTAGGATGCATTCATGCCATTGCATATATTAGTCTGTTCCTTTTGACTGCTTCGAAGTAGTCCTTTGTCTGAATAGGCCACAAGTTTAACTATTTTCTTTTTTTTAATTGATGTTCAACCACAGCTGTCCCCATTTTCCCACCACCACTCTCTCCTGAAGATGGAAATTTGTATTATTTTCAGTTTTGAGCTAATTATGAATAAAGAAGCTCAACGTTACCATACAAGTCTTTATGTGGGTATATACGTTCACTTCTCTTGAGTGTGTTTCTAAGAGTGAACTGCTGAGCCACTGAGTAGATATGTGTCTTACTGTGTTACAAACTGACTGACAGTTTGCTAACATGGCTGTAACATTTTCAGTTGCATCAGTAATATAAGAGTGTCCATTTTTCCATAGCAATGCTGATGAGTATGTGGTGGTACCTCACTGTGGTCTCAGTATGTGTGTGTAGAAAAGCTACAGGTCCTCTCCCAAAGAATACTAAGCAAATCTTGGTGAGAATGATGTTTAAATTGCCATATTGATGCACTATATCAATGTGTTAACAAGATTATCAGTTAATCAATTAGTTGGCTACATATATTAATGAACTAGAATAAAACATTTTTAGCATTCCTGCTATAAGGTGCACAATATGTCCAAATTTTTATTTTTAACCTTGTGTTTATAATTATAATGAAAAGTTCTCTTGTGAACCATTTTCAAAGTTGTAGATCACAATGACAGAAGTAACATTTAATTAAATATCAAAATATTTAATTATGAAGGGAGATATGATAAAGGAAGCATGCTTATCTTCTTTGAGGAAAAAGCTAAGGTTCATGTCAGTTTTGAGTTACTGGAATACACACAGTAGGTGTTGGAACTGGCTCTTCAATCCATGTCCTCTAATTTCAAATATGATTTACCCTGCAAGGTCAAGTTGCCTCTTTCTAATGACTCATAATGATGTTTCAACTTTGTTCCAATAATAAATGTATTAAATATCAAATGTTAAGATGAAAAAGTGAGCTCATTACTACAGATGTGTGTAATAATATAAACAAGTTTCTTTCTGAGACACTGCCTAAGAATAAAGGAATAGACTAGTTGACATTCATAAACCCTTTAGTTACAATTATTCTGTGAAATCAGAAATGGGCATAACAGAAACTTTATATAACTTTACATAACTGGAATTACATAGCTGGCAGTTCTCTAGAGAAGTAGAGTGAAGTGGAGAACTTGAAGTATCTTATGAATTAAATGCAATAATTTAACTCTGCTGATATAGAATATGACCAGAAAATTCTCTTAATAATTTATTAGATTTATTAATACTGATCAAAATTCTCTACAATTTTATAGCCGTATAAAGATAGCATGTAACCACTCATAAAAATGTCAGTCATTCTAAATTTACATGCCATTTAAAAAATGTAGGCTAATTTCAATGAATAGTCCAATTAAAATATACTTCAGGTTAAAACATTTGCAAAGCAAAGATATAATTAAGTAACTGACCAGGGTGTTTTTTAACTCCTTCCCATTACTATATTTATTTATGTAATAGGACATATTGGGCGTCTACGTACTGTTTGGCACAACCAAGGCTCAGAATGGGGCTAACACAGTTCATCTGCAGGCCTCTGCCCTCCACTCAACTGCCAGTCCTTGGAGAACAGGGTGTCTCCTCTTCTACATTTTCAGTGCTCAGTGGCTAGGCTCTCAAATGCATTATATCTTTGGGATCAGAGTCCCAGTTTTGCTATTTATTCACTATGTAACTTTGGGCAAATTACTTGACTCCTTTAAGTTTCAACTTTTTAATCTGAATATTAGAAGAAATAATTAAATCTCTGATAAGGTATAATTAGCATAAGGTGAAATAACAAATATAATGTCACTGACCTTCAATGTCTCTGATTATTATTGTTTGGATCAGTTAATAACTGAATAAATGGGTCCATGAATCAACAAATGGAGGATGAACACAATCTGTAGCAAAAAGTAACAAATGACATATGAGTAATGGAAGACCTCTAAATTTACTGTAAGCATGAGAGCCAGGATAAGATTTGGACTTGTAATAACTGAAAGATTTGATTAAACTTTTTTAGAAATATTGATCTGACATATAAAATAGATTCTGTGATCCTCTAGAAAGACAGGCTGATTCTTTTTAAAACTGCCAAAGTTATGGAAGACAGGACTCATTTCAGATTGAAATATATTGAAGAGTCATGACAAAAACATGGCCTAAAATTAAAAAAAACAGAGTGTTTGGATTGGATGGGACTATTATATCAATGTTGAGTCCCTGATTTGGAGGCTTGAACAGTGGTCTATAGGAGAGTGTCCTTGCTTGGGAACAGGTTGGTATAAAGGGGTATCATGTTTTCAGCTTGCTCCCAGATGGTTCAGGAAAAGACTAATGATAATTAGTATATATACAGAGAGACAGTGAGAAAGGTAGAGAACAAATGTAAAAATGTAAGATGTGATCCAACTGAGGAATCTTAATGAAGCAGATACTGATTTCTTTGTAGTGTTCTTATAAATTTTCTGTAAACTTTAAATTATTTCAAAATTATTTTTAAAAACTAACAAATGCATTGGGAGTCACCATGAGAGAGATTGATAAATCAATTTCAGAAAGTATGTTCAATGAAACTGGTGACTTCTTTGATATTACAGAAAAGTACGGACAACGATATTCAAACAACTGTACTGGTGAACTCCTCATTGTCTCTTGTGGATGGACTTACACCTCCCACACACACCTGAGCTGGTAACCTGGACCCCAAATGCATTGCTCACAACATCCTCCAGACATCCCAGAAGTTATAACAGTCAAGCAGCCCTGGCTGGCATTGTTCAGTGGATTGAGCATCAGCCTGTAAACCAAAGGGTTGCCAGTTCTATTCCCCAGTCAAGGCACATGTCTGGGTTGCAGACCAGGTTCCCAGTAGGGGGCGTGTGAGAGACAACCACACATTGATGTTCCTCTCCCTCTCTTTCTACATCCCTTTCTCCCTCCCTTCTCCTCTGTCTAAAAATAAGATAAATGAAATCTCTAAACCAAAAAAGAGGATATTAAATTGTTAAAAACAAACAGTAAAGCATTTTCCAAGTGCTCAGATATGGTGGTGAAAATGAGAATGAAGTATAAAGGACAAGGAAAAGTTTTACAGGAAGGATCAAACAAACAAGTAATTAATTCATATACTAAGCATAAGGGAGAAAATTAAAGGAATGGTAATGCCTTAATAAAACAGGAAGTAAGAACAAGCTTGTAGATTGGTGATAAAGAAGGTAAATTTGTTTTTAAGTAGATTGATCATAAAGTGATTACAAGAGATTCTGAATTAAACATCCAGGATATGGTAGAAACTATGAGGCTCAAACCCACAAAAGAAGTGGATTCTGGCTTCTATTAAAGAACTAATAACCATTCTCAAAAGATTTTTTAAGTTACTCTATTATCACATGCATCAGACCTAAAAAACCAAAAATGTTTTCACCGTTAGTCAACGTGAGGGTTTAAAAGTAATATCCTCTTGTGGGATGAAGGATTGATATATTTGCTTTATATACATTGGCTTTTTATTAAAATAACCAACAGCTATTCTCATAAACCAACAATCACTTTCATTGGTAGTTGGATTTATTTCTTACTAGTACGAGGAATTTCCTGGTATGGTTAAAAAATTCCTAAAACATTAAGTTGAGATCATTGATAAATTTAGGTTATTGGGTGGGCTAGGGGGGAATCCAGGTAAGAGCAGTTTAGCTAAGGAGCTAACTGTATATAGACAACCTTCTTTAAGAAATTCACTATTAATCTGCTAACATAGCAGTAGATCATGATGTTCAATTAACTGTAGTGCTTTCAGTTAGCTCACTGGATGATAAAAAATGAACAAGCAATGATAGTTCATAATTGGAACCAAATACTGAAGTAGGCCAATCAACTTAGTAAAAAATGTAAAAGAAACTTCCATAGTTACCCCATCCAGTATTTGCAAAACAAATCCATCAAGACTAGATTACTGTTTATAAAATATTAACAGGATTTTTTTCAAAACATTTATTCTGTTAGTCACAGTGTAAACCAATATAGCATTCATCAGTCACAAATGCCACTTGTTATTAACAATCTCCTGAAGTCGTTTTACTCTTAATAACTGTTACATGTACTACTCATACATTTTCATTACATTTTAAAAGTAATGCAATTATAATGAGAAAGAAAATGTAAACTTATTGACATACTATATTTAAAATCACTTTTATTTCATAGGCAATCCAGATCCAGCAATACATTAAAAGGATCATACACCATGATCAAGTAGGATTCTTCCCGGGGATGCAAAGATGGTATGATATATGCAAATCAATAAATGTAATACATCACAAGAGAATATGATAGACAAAAACTATATGACCATATCGATAGATGCTGAAAAAGCATTTGATAAAGTCTAGCACCCACTTATGTTAAAAGCAAGCATTCAGCAAAGTAGGAGTAGAGGGAGCATACCTCAATGTAATAAGGGCCACAAACAAGAAACCCACCACCAACATCACAGTCAAAGGGTAAAAACTACAAGCTTTCTCCTAAGATGAGGAACAGGACAAGGGTGTCCACTTTCACCACTTCTATTCAACAGAGTATGGGACGCTCTGGCCACAGTGATCAGACAAAAAAAAGAATTAAAAGACATCCAAATTGGAAAGGAGGAAGTAAAGTTGTCAGAGTTTGCAGATGACATGATAATGTACATAGAAAACCCTATAGATTCCACCAAAACACTACTTGACCTAACAAATGAATTTGGAAAAACAATGGGTACAAAGTGGATATTCAGAAATCAATCATTTTTGTACAAAACAATGAAATATCAGAAACAGAAATTAGGGGTGGGGAATCCCACTTACTATAACAATGAGAAGAATCAAACACTTAGGAATAAACTTAAACAAGGTGGCAAAAGACCTATACTCAGAAAACTACAGAACACTGAAGGAAGAAGTTAAGGAAAACACAAATAAAAAAAAAGCACATACCATGTTCATGGATTGGAAGAATTAACATCATTAAAATAATTTTTTTTACACATAATACCCAAAGCAATCTATAGGTTCAACACAATCCCTATCAAAATACCAATGACATATTTCACAGATACAGAACAAACATTTCAAAAACTTGTATGGAACTATAAATGACCCCAAATAGTCTCAACACTTTTGAGAAAGAAGAACAAAGTAGGAATTATCATAATACCTGATATCAAACTATATTACAAGGTTACTGTAATAAAAACAGTCTGATGCAGGCATAAGAATAGACACAGAGGCCAATAGAAAAGAATAGAGAGCCCAGAAATAAACCCATGACAATATGGTCAATTAACATTTGACAAAGGGAGCAGGAACATAAAATAGAGTAACAATAGCCTCTTCAATAAATGATGTTGAGGGATCTGAACAAGTACACATGAACATATGAAACTAGGCCACCCACATATACCATACACCAAAATAAATTCAAGATGGATGAAAGACATAAATATGTTGTTACACCATAAAAGTCCAAGTGGAGAACATAAGCAGGAAAATTCGAGATATCCCACACAACAATATTTTCACTGATGCATCCCCTAAGGTAAAGTTTATAAAGGAAAGAATAAACAAATGGGACGACATCAAACTGAAAAACTTCTACATGACTAAAGAAAACATCTACAAAATGGGAAGGGAACCATCGGTATGGAAAAACATATTTACCAATGACACCTCGGACAAGGGTTTGATCTCCAAAATACATAAAGAACTAGCATGACTCCACACCAGGAAGACAAGGAATCCAATTAAAAAATGGGCAATGGACCTTAACACATACTTCCCCAAGGAGGACATATAGAGGGTCCATAGACAAATGAAAAAAATGCTCAACATCACTAGCAATTAGAGAGAGGCAAATTAAAACTACACTTTACACCAATCAGAATGGCCATCGTTAATAACTTAACAAACAACAAGTACTGATGAGGTTGTAGAGAAAAGGGGACCCTAGTGCACTGTAGGGAATGCAGACTGGTGCAACCACTGTGAAAAACAGTATAGAATTTCCTCAGAAAACTAAAGATAGAACTGCCATTTGACCTGGTAATTCCACTGCTAAGATTATACCCTAACAATGCTGAAACAACAATTCAAAATAACCTACGTAACCCCATGTTAATAGCAGCACAGCTTACAATAGCCAAGAATTGGAAGCAAACTAAGTGCCCAACAGTAAATGAATTTATCAAAAAACTGGTACATTTCCACAATGGAATTGAATGCAACAGAAAGGAAGAAGGAACTCCTACCTTTCCTGATAGCGTGGATGGAACTGGAGAGCTTTATACTAAGCAAAGTAAGCCAGGTAATGAAAGACAAATACCATATGATCTCACCTATATGTGGAACCTAATCAACAAAACAAACAAATAGAACCAGAGACATGGAAATAAAGGACAAACTGACAATGATCAGAGGAGAAGGGGGAGGGGATAACAGGGGAAAGAAGGGGAAGGGGCAAGCAGAGGAACAGGAGTAGAGAGCTTATGGACAAAGACAATGGGGTGGGGGTATTGACTGTGGGAGTTGCAGGGACAAGGCAAAGGAGAGCAATGGGGAGAAGGCAGAACAACTGTAACTGAACTGTAACTGTAACTGTAAATAAAAAAGATTAAAAAAAACCGTGGTACAGTTATACACTGGAATACTACAGAGCAGAAAGAAAGAGCTACTACCTTTCCCAACAGCATGAATGAAACAAGAGAGCTAGGGTGTGCAGACAGCCAGGGGATATTTTAGTTCCTATCCCCTCCATGTTCAATGACTCTGTATCTTAATCATCAAAATGCTGTGAAAGTCTCACATTAGGGTCTTCTTGCATCTGGTAAACCTGTCCCTCCCATGGCATTACTTGGGAATGTGATCCACCTTACTCTGCTCCTCCTTCTTCTGAAGGAAAAGATGAGTTCTTTACTGGAATTTCATAGACCTCTGATGTAGACTTTAGTGACTAGGTCCTTTTATAACATTTTGAGTTTTTCAGAAACTAATTGGTTGACAGATTGTGAAAGAAATAGAAGACTGTTCTCCATGTCTCATTAAAATGGTATAGATGCCATGGAGTCTACTGGTGAGATGACCGTCTTCACTGGAGAAATGGCCCAGCAGAGGTTCTGTCTGCAAAGACCTTCTCAACTATTCAGGGAGAGGACACAGAGGCAGGAAGACATTAATGAATGAAGCAGCCTATTTTGGTATCAAGTATTGAAGAAACGTATACATTTAAAAATGTATTTAATTAGTTCAGTCTGAATTAAAGCAGACATGTAAGTGAGGACTGAAGTTGTCAGATTGCCTAAAGGGTTTTCAACCAAATTCTGTTCAGCAGAGGCTTGAGGCTTGAGTTTCTGTTCTATGAAAAGGCACTGTGGGAATGAAATAAGTGCACAGTGTTCTCCTTCAAGGAGTTTAGCCTTATTGATTAAATGACAACTAAGAGAGAAAAAATCCATACTAGGATAAGAATACATATGTTTTTACAATTTATGTAATTAATAATCCAATGGCATTATAATTAGGCTTATATAACTAGGAATCACATATATAACTTTCATTATACTTCAGTGACATAAGAAAATAATAAACTTGTATGAGAAATAATTTTCTTCAGACATACTTTCTCTCTGTTATAGGCTGAACTATATTCTCTCAAAATTGTAATCCCCAGGAACATGGAATGCGACTATACTGTTACTAATACAGTTGAAATGTTGTCGTTGAAGTGGTACCTAATTCAGTGTAACTGGTGTCCTTCTTAGGAGAGGGAATTTGTACACAAACATGAACGGAGTGAAGACAGTGTGAGGACACAAGGAGAAGATGACCATCTGCAAGCCAAAAAGAGAAGCCTGGAACAGTTCCTTCCCTCATGGCCTTCAGGAGAAACCATCCCTGCTGACACCATGATCTCAGACACCTAACCTCTAGAGTTGTGAGAAAATAAATTTCTGTTATTTGAGTCTCTGGCCCGTGGTTCTTGTTAAGCATCCCTAGCAAACTGATACATTCTCTTGCTTAATTCTAATGTAATCATCATCAACCTGTGGTATGTGTTTAGCTGCTAGGAATAGGAAACAATATGTCTCACTTTTCATTACATTTTCTAAGTCCATCAATCTAATCAAACAAGAAAAGAACCACCAGAACAGGGAAAGGAAATAGTAGTTACCTAATGGTATAGGGTGAGCAATGGGCTTTGGGGGAATGACCTGTTGCTTTATGGACATTTTGTTTTTTAATCACTTGCATGTGTTACTTTGATTAAAATTAGATAGATAGAGATAAGAATGTAGGTAATTAGAAAGAAAAAATAAACCAATGGACAATTTGGTCATATTTAATTCAAATCAATCATAAAGTTTTCTTTAGTCTTCTATTTACGGATATTCTCAGGGCATGTTGACTCTCTGAAGTTCATAAACACAATTCAGATCACACAAGCAGAAGTAATTTGCTGCTCTAAGCCCAAGCCCTGATGAGCTAGAGAGTTGCCTCTAGGAATTAACCAGAACAAAATCCTGATTAAACTAATAATTGTCTTGTCTACTAATTAAAAGAAAAATAGAGTATGTTTCTGTACCTTGAGACACAGTCAGAAAAATTGAAGATTTCAGAACCACCTCTGAAAGGATGTTCAAATCTCAAACAATAAAATTCAACACGGTGCAGCCTAGAGAAGAAAACGACGAGAATAAACAAGGTCCTGGTCCCAGCAGCCAGTCTCAGCATCCCAGAACCCAGGTATGCTTCCTACATTCCTTAATCAGTCTTCCTTGACTCAGCATTTCTTGTCTGGTATTAGATTCTGACAAACACTATGCTCCCTAAGATTGATTCACACTTTTACCTACCACCGTCTGGGTCACATACTGTTTTAACGGGGAGAACCCTGGTCTGGGAAAAGCTTTTTATAAATCCTAAACCTACTGACATATAAAGTGAAGATAATGCTAGCTTTGTAGCCTTGCTATACAAGCAAGAGGTGTGTGTGTGTGTGTGTGTGTGTGTGTGTGTGTGTAGGGACTTCCCAAGTGCCAATTATTATTTTTAATTATTATTATTAATTTGTATTTGTACAACTCGACTGAACCCAAAATGATAATTATATGATCTGTATTCACTTACAACAATCTATAGAATATTTTCTGGGAATTACTCACTAGATTTACCTAAAAGAACTACATATGGTTTTTAGAGCAATAATTATTTTTCCATCTAAGAAAATTAGATGAAAACTGTCAAGCACAAGCAGCTGTGTACAACAGGGACTAGAGTAGCAAATATAGTGGTTCAGGTTTACATGAGCCTGGAGTATAGAAAACACCTAGATTACTGAACACTGGCCATAGAAAATTTACTTTCCTATTCTAATTAATGTCGACTGTTTCTGCAATGGAAAGGAGATGTAGAGAATGTTTTTAGCTTGGTTTCTTGACAGTGAGTGCCCTGGATTTCTAATTCTTCTGTCAAAATAAACAACCCCACACTTACATGTTTATAACTCATAGAATATCACAAACGTTGAGCTGGGTGCTTTACTTCAGCTAGCCTTGGTGTGTTTCTCTCTGGGAACTTTGCCTGTCATGATTATTTTACCAAAGAACACATAATAATAGCTAACATATTCTCTTGGAGAATGTAATAGCTAACAGCAATTACTGTGTGCCAAGCAAGGTGTACTATTGTAATAAATCCTCACAATAACTATGGGTCCTTGGCACACCACTAACAAATTGCAGAGCCTGGATTATACCCCTTTTTGATGAGACTCAGTACCTCAGATATAAAGCACTAGGTCATACTGTTCAGAACAAGAGGCATATTATGAGAAATCAATTTTTCCAAATACTTTACCCATAGAATAAAGGAACATTAGAAGGAAGACAAAAAGAGCAGAAACTCCTTAACGTCTATCCTTCAGAAAGGGTAGTACTGGAGAAATACTTAGACTAGACATGGGGGAGTACTCTAGGGTAGGAACCCTGCCATTGGTCACCATAATGAATGGTGTTAATCACATTTATACCTTAAGTCACATTTGAGGAATCAGTTGCAGCTATTCTTTCCATTAACATGTAGAAAAATGACTGCTTTCCAGGGTCAATTATGTCAAATGTTAAAAATGACAGAAAGTTAAAAACCATATCTTCCTCCATAGAATATAACCTTTTAGGCATTGAAACAATACACTTTTAAAATACAAATAGGAATGAGTAAATCAACTTACATTGTATTTTTTAAAATGTCATTTAAAGTTAATTCTCAAACCAAAATATCTTGGGTAATTCAGATTTACCAATAACAAGTAAATCAAATACTGCAAAGTTAGCCTAATCAAGACTCTCCTATTCCAAAATTAGACTGTTCACATGAATCTACACTTGTATACACATGAAGACTATGATGGAAATGTTTATGAATAGCATCATAACATGACATAAAAGTAAATCATTGAAGTCAGCAGCTTTGTCACTATTTTTAAATATATCAAGGAACCTATACTTTTCTAGACACTTAATTTCCTATTCAATAATGTAAAAAGAAAAATAGCTACCTTGCCTAACACATGGTTACTGTGAGGTTTAAACTAAATCATCTGATTAATTTACTTTTCAGTTTAAAATGTTTCTCACATACAGTATCTAATTACAATGTCAGGCTCCATATCAAGGCTTATAGGACTTTCAGGGTCCTCCCCACTGCCTGTTTCTCTAATCTCCTCTTCTCAGACTCCTACCCATTTGTCCCCCTCCTGTATACAATCATGCCTTAGGCTTTCACTACCCTTAATATGCTGCCTGGAATATTTTCTATGCTTTATCCATCTGCAAAACAAAAATCTTACCTTCTCTAAAATCAAGGGTCACTTTCTTTTCAATGGTGTGCTTCCTTCTATTCCAGCAGAATTAAGCACCCAGTCTCTATCCTCTACGAACATTGTCTTATCACATATAACATTTTGTTGCTGTTACATTTTTGTGTGTTTGTTCCCCCTACTACTACACTTGGAGTAGCTTAGGAGCCAATCATTGAATGCTCTAACCTTATACTCTCTCCCCATAGGAACATTCTCAGGTATACACTGGTCATGTCCAGTAAAAAATACTGACATTTCAAGGGAAAATTTAGATGTTCAGACAAGCAATGAGGGAGAGGCTAATAATATCATATGGAGAAGAAAGAGCAGAGCTCTGAGTAAAGGCACTAAACTGCTTTCTTCTCTCCATCATTGTAAGTTCTTACCATAAAGACCTAGACCATGACTATCACTTGAGTTCTGAGACATGATAATGAGAATCAAGAGAAATGGTTGCCCGGGAGATGCAGCAACCACACTGACAAAAACAGAGAGCACCTATGGTGAGCCTCACATGGGAGTAAGACTGATCATCCATTTAAATGCAATAATTATTTTTATTATATCATAAACAATGGATCAATTCTAATGATTGGCTTGCTAATTGAATGGAAAACTGTTATATTTTACTTTCAACTTCATTTTTATGGAACTTAATCATGCACAACCTCTCTTTGTCTCTCAAAGGGGAGAAAAAAAGTGAAAGGACATCTCTCAAAACCATGATGACTCCAGCCATGTTTGATGAGGCACACACCAAAATACAAGGTCAGGCAGAATCCAAAGCTGTAGGAAAAAACTAAAAAGTGACAGGTGTATTTCTCTGAAATGTGTTGTCTGATGAAACACTTGTCCTTGACTAAGTAAATTATACAGGGTTTCACCTGAGACTATTTCATATGTGAATATTTGTGAACACATTATTTTTCATTGTCACTTTTTCAAATAGATGCTTTTTAAATTAAATATATTGAAGTAACATTGTTTAATGTGCAATACTGTAATTAAATATCTGTATACCTTATTGCATGCTCACCGCTCAAAGTCTAGGTTCCTAATGTTAACATATATTTGACCCATTTTACCCAATCACCCTCCCCTCTGGTAACCGCCAATCTGTTGTTTATATCTATAAAGTTTATGTTTGTTTGTCTTTTTAGTTAATTTATTATTTTTGCTTAATATTTGACATATAATGCGAAATCATACAGATTTTGTCCTTTTCTGATTTATTTCACTTAGCATAATACTCTCAAGATCGACCAATAATGTCCTAAATGGAAGTATTTCATCTTTCTATGGCTGAGTAATGTTCCATTTTTTATTTGTACCACTTTAATCATCTATCAGTAGATACATAGGTTGCTTTCATATCTTGGTTATTATAAATAATGCTGCAATAAACAGGGGTGTATGTATCCTTAAAAATTAGTGTTTTCAACTTTTTCAAATATATACCCAAAACAAAAATTTCTGGATAATGTGGTAGTTCTATTTTTTATGTTTATAAAGAACCTCCATACAGTTTTCCATTCTCTCCCTTTAACGTGCTTCTTTTTGTATATTTTATTCATTATAATATTATAGTTGTCTCATTTTTTTCTCCCCATCATCCTCTCCACCTTGCACCCCATCCCATCATCCCCACATCAACATTTTCCCACTACCACTTTCCGCAGCCCCACCCCTCCCCACCCTCCACCCTCAATCCTTCCCCCATTTGGCTTTGTCAATGGGTCCTTTATGCATGTTCCTTGATGACACTTCCCCTCCTTATCCCCCATTATACACCACCCTACTCTCCTCCAGTTACTGTCAGTTTGTTTTTTATTTCAATGATACAAGTTGCATTTTGTTTGCTTGTTTATGATGTTGATTAAGTTCCACTTATAGGTAAGATCATATGGTATCTGCCTTTAACCACCTGGCTTATTTCACTTAGCATAATGCTCTCCAGTTCGATACATGCTGTTACAAAGGGTAGTAGCTCTTTCTTTCTTTCTGCTGCATAGTATTCCCTAGTGTAAACATACTACAGTTTTTGAGTCATTCACTTACTTTTGGGCACTTAGGTTGCTTCCAATTCTAGGCTATTGTAAATTGTGCTACTATGAACATTGGTGTATATAAGTTCTTTTGAACTGGTGTTTCAGAATTCTTAGGGTATCATCCCAGCAGTGGAATCGCTGGGTCAAAAGGCAGTTACATCTTTAGTTTTTTTAGGAAATTCTAAACTGTTCTGCATAGTGGCTACCCCAGTCTGCATTCCCATCAACAATGTACCAGGGTTCCCTTTTCTCCACATCCTCACCAGGACTTCTTGTTTGTTGATTTGTTCAAGATGGTCATTTTGGCTGGTGTGAAGTGCTAGCTCCTTGTGGTTTTAATTTGCAATTCCCTGATGCCTAGTGATGCTGAACACCCTTTAATGTGCCTCTGGGCCCTGTGTATGTCCTCCATGGACAAGTGTCTGTTCAGGTCCTTTGCCCATTTTTTAATTGGGTTGTTTGTCTTCCTGGAGTGGTGTCATGTGAGTTCTTCATGTATTTTGGATATCAAAACCTTGTCCGAGGTATCACTGGCAAGTATATTTTCCCATACTGTTGATTGCCTTTTCATTTTGCTGATGTTATCTTTAGCAGTGCAGAAGCTTCTTATTTTGATGAAGTCCTGTTTGTCTATTCTTTCCTTTATGTCCCTTGCTCTGGGGGACATACTGTGAAAATACTGCTCCATGGAATATCTGAGATTTTCCTGCCTATGTTCTCCTCTAGGACTTTCATGGTTTTGCAACTTATATTTAAGTCTTTTATCCAACTTGAGTTGGTTTTTGGGTGTGCTGTAAGTTGGTGGTCAAAATTTCTTTTTCTTTTCTTTTTTGCATGTAGCTGTCCAGATCTCCCAACACCATTTGTTGAAGAGTTTATTTTTACTCCATTTTAAGGTTTTTCCCCCATTGTCAAATATTAATTGACCACAGAGACATGGGTGTATTTCTGGGCTCTCTGTTCTCTTCCTTTGATCTATATGTCTGTTCTTATGCCAGTATCAGAATGTTTAATTACACTGGCCTTATAGTTTGATGTCAGGAATTGTGATCTCTCCTACTTTGTTCTTCTTTCAGAAAAATTGCTATAGTTATTCAGGGTCATTTATGATTCCATATAAATTTTGGAAATGTTTGTTCTATATCTGTGAAATATATCATTAGTATTTGAATAGGGATTGCTTTGAATCTATAAATGCCTTTGGTTAGTATGGACATTTTGATGATAATTCTTCCAATCCATGAATATGGCATATGCTTTCATTTATTTGTGTCTTCCTTAATTTCTTTCTTCAGTATTGTGTAGTTTTCTGAGTAGAGGTCATTAACCTCCTCGGTTAAGTTTATTCCTAAGTACATTGTTTTTCTTTTTGCTATAGTAAATGGGATTTTTTTTCCCTATTTCTGATTCTGATATTTCATTGTTGGTGTACAAAGGTGCCTTTGATTTCTGACTATTGATTTTGTATCCTACTGTTTTGCCAAATTCACTTATTAGGTTGAGAGGTCTTTTGGTGAAGTCCATCGGGTTTTCTATGTACACTATCATGTCATCTGCAGATAATAACAGTTTTACATTCTCCTTTCCAGTCTGCATGTCTTTTATTTCTTTATCTTGTCTGATGGCTGTGGCTAGGACTTCTCTTACTATGTTGAATAAAAGTGCTCAAAGTGGACATCCTTGTCTTGTGCACAATCTTAGAGGAAAAGCTTTTAGTTTTTGCCCATTCACTATAATGTTGGATGTCAGTTTCTCCTATATAGTCTTATTATTTTGATGTATGCCTTTTATAGTCTTTTATCCTTCTTTTGTCCGGGAATCTCCTCATTTCACTGTCCGTTGTAATTGAGAGCCTTGCTGGGTAAAGTAGCCTTGATTACAGGCCTTTGCTTTTCATTACTCAGAATATTTCTTGCCATACCCTTCTGGTTCGTTCTGTTTCTGTGGAGAAGTCAGTTGCTAGCCTTATTGGGGTTCCCTTGTATATTACTTCCTTTTTCTCCCTTGCTGCCTTTAAGATTCTCCTTTTCTCCTTGATACGTGTATTTTAATTATGATGTTCTTGGAGTTGGTCTCTTTGGGTTCCACTTGATGGGGACCCTCTGTGTTTTCTGGACTCGTATCATTTTTCTCTCCTCAATTTAGGAAAGTTTTCCATCATTACTTTTCTAACAGGTTTTCTATCCCTTGCTCCTCCTCTTCTTCCAGTATTCCTATTACATGGATATTATTATGTTTCTTATTGTCCTGCGTTTCCCTTAACACCTCTTCATTCTTTTTGAGCCTTTTTTCTTTTTGCTGTTCTTTCTTGGAGCTTTTTTCTACCATGTCCTCCACTCACTGATTAGATCCTCTGTTTCATCAAGCCTGCTTTTGATTCCTTCTACTGTGTTCTTCAATTCATAAATTGTGTTCTTCATTTCCTCTTGGTTCTTGTTGATAGTTTCTATGTCCTTTTTCGTGCTGATATAGTTTGTTGTAAGTTCCTCATCATTTCCTTGTAGATTTTTGTAATTTTCACTGAGTTCATTGAGTTCAGTTAGCTTCCTTGTAACCATTGTTTTGAACTCAATATCTGATATTGAACTCAATATTCTGCAATAAGTTTGTCACATGAAAGAACTTTAAGATTATATCCTAACTGATTACTAAAACTTGGCTACTCTTTTGGTAGATTACCTGTTTCAGAATATTCAATGTAATGTGTCACTGAAAGAGGAAAACATTCAATTATCATAAGGTTAGTTTATGATAGGTCACTTATGCAAAATGTCCACAAAAAGTGAGATTCATGTACCAAGACGATATAATAAAAACAATGTATTCTTGACATTTTTATCAACAAATGAAAACATTATTTAATCCTTAAGTTTTTCAAAAGGAAAGGAAGGTCCTTCTACAGATCATGTAAGAATTTTCCTGACATCTGGCCAAGATGGGGGCATAGGTAGATATGCTTTGCTTCTTTACACAACTAAAAGAAGTATAACAACCAATGTAAAAACAAAAAACAACCAGAAATGCCAGAAAATTATACTGTATGGAAGTTAAAGAGTTAAAAAAAAATGGTCCATCCACACTGGTAGGAGGGGCAGAGACAAGAAGCCAGGGTGGGAAGGACATGCAGCAAGGTGGCAGACTGGGAGGTCAAGGCAATGGGTGGTAGTCCAGGCCATCCCTGCAGTCCCACATTCACCTGCACATAAGCCAGGAGGAACAACAGGAGAGTGAGATGGACCACACAACCCGGGGCTCTAGCACAGCAAACTAAAACCTCAAAACCTCTGGCTATAATAACCTGTGAGGTTGCAGGAACAGGAGAAATTCCCAGACACACAGTGTCCTAGAATGTACACAAACCTACCCACTCAGGAATCAACACCAGAAGGGCCTAACTTGCTAGTGGGTAGTGGGGGAAGTGACTGAAAATGGGGCAAGAGCTGAGTAAGCAGCCTTTTTCCCTCTCTGACCCCTCCCCTACATACAGTGTCACAACACATCAAAGTGGGTTGCACTGCCCTGACACATACTTAAGTCTGGGCCCCTCACAATGTGACAGGTGCTCCAAGACAAAGAAATATGGCCCAAATGAAAGAATAGATCAAAACTCCAGAAAAAGAAATAAGCGATGAGGAGATAGACAACAAAGATCTGCAACTTATCAGATGCAGAGTTAAAAACACTGGTGATCAGGATACTCACAGAAATGATCAAGTACACACAGAAAATAGAGGAAGAAGTGAAGGCTATGCAAATTTAAATAAAGAAAAATAGACAGGGAACCAACAGTGAAGGGAAGGAAACTGGGGTTCAAATCAACAATTTGGAACAAAAGGAAAAAATAAACATTCAACTGGAACAGAATGAAGAAACAAGAATTCAAAAAAATGAGGAGAGGATTAGGAATCTCTGGGACAATTTTAAACATTCCGGCATCTGAATCATATGAGTGGCAGAAGGAAAAGAGGAAAAGCAAGAAATTGAAAACTTATTTGAACAAATGATGAAGAACTTCCCCACTCTGGTGAAGGAAAAAGGCTTCCAGGAAGTCCAGGAAGCTCAGAGTCTCAAAGAAATTGGACCCAAGGAGGAACATACCAAGGCACATCATAATTAAGTTACCCAAGATTAAAGATAAGGAGTGAATCCTAAAAGGAGCAAGAGAAAAGGAGACAGTCGCCTACAAAGGAGTTCTCATAAGACTATCAGCTGATTTCTCAAAAAACCCTACAGGCAAGAAGGGGCTGGAAAGAAATATTTGAAATCATGAAAGGCACAGACCTACATCTAAGATTACTCTATCCAGCAAAGCTATCAGTTAGATTGGAAGGGCAGATAAAGTGCTTCCCAGATAAGGTAAAATTAAAGGAGTTCATCATCACCAAGCCCTTATTATATGAAATGTTAAAGGGACTTATCTAAGAAATAGAAGATCAAAAACTATGAACAATAAAATGACACCAAACTCAACTATCAACACCTGACACAAAAAAACAAAAACAAAAACTGATGAAACAACTAGAACAGGAAGAGAATAATAGAAATGGAGATCACATGGAAGGCTATCAGGGGGAAGGGCAGGAGGGAGAATGGGGAAAAAGGTACCTGGTGTAATAAGCACAATTGGTAGGAGCTAAATAGACAGGGGAAGGTTAAGAATAACATAGGAAATGGAGAAGCCATAGAACTTATATGTACGACCCATGCACATGAACTAAGGGGGAATGCTGGTGGGAGGGGCTGCAGGGCAGAAGTGGGAAAGCAGAGAAAAATGGGACAACTGTAACAGAAAAATCAATAAAATATATTTAAATAAAGAATTTTCATTGCATGCATTGAAATATGGTTAACAAAGCGGGGCATTGAGTAAGAGAGAAGCACTCTAAGATAGCAGTCATATCTATGCAAACGAAGGGAAGCAAAAAATAAAACATAAAAATAAACCCCACAGGATTATCAAGATAATTCAAACTACAATTCTGCTTTACTATGAATTATTTTATAATGATGAGGTTTCTAATTTACAACTCTTCTCATGTAAAAAATACCACGTTAATGGCATGAAACCAAAGATTACATCTTTGATTTGACATTTATTTTTATCCTTGTCATGCTTTTTTCCAAGTATATTTGTAAGCTTATTTTTTCATAGCTGGCAATAAAACTCTTTTGTGGAAGCTTCATTTAACAGAGGAGCTGAGTGAGAAGGAAGAAAATCATTTCATTTAAATCTGCAGACTTAGCATGTTTTCAAAGACTTTAATAGGAATGGCAATTATATTTAAGATATTTTGTTTTGAAAAAGCAGAAGTATATGTTTTTTAAATAGCCTCTTACGTATACTTGTTATTTTTATTTTTTTTACTTCAAAACATGCAGGGACAATGTCACAATATTGTAGGTGTGATTTCTGATTATAGAACTCTTATCTTCTGCAGACATTGGTTTATATTTTTCATGGAAATTAAGAACACAATACATTTTGGATTCTGAAGATACGTTTCTAAAGTCCTCTTTTGATGACAAGCATCTTTCTTAGGCTTCCATATCACTTATATTACTTTAAATGTTTCTTTAAACAAAGTTCTAGTAGCAGAATATATGTAAATGACCTACCTAACAGTTATTATGCTAAGGTGACTACTTGTGTGGAATGGATCAAAGTTAAGTGCATGTAGCTAGTGTGGTGTGGTAGACCTAATAATGGTCCCTCAAACATATTCTCACCCTAACCTCTGAAACCTATGGATTTGTTACATGGGGAGAAATTGCTGGTGTTTTAACAATAAATATGATGTACTGTATAATTTGAAGTGATTATAAAAATCTGTCACTATGCTGGTGTGGTAAGGGACAAAGACATCAGGGCACCGGCAGTGACAATGGCTCATGATAAGAAAACCTGGGGGTAATAAATGAAAAGCCATTGGGGGATAGACGTAGCACTAGGGTCTCATTACTTTCTCTGCCTCTCATTCACAGTCAGCATGACTTCATATCTCAAGACTGCTGCATTTTTCTGCACACCTGCTCTGGACTGCTCTCACTCTTGCCTCCTCGTTTCCCAGCCCAAATTCCAGAGAGAGAGCAGTCTGCTGACTTAACCACAGCCATTGTTCCCACTAGGAAGGGCTCACCACACCACCCCATGGGCCCCCAGCCAGCTGATGGCACAGTAACCACCTCCCAAACCCTCACACAACACAGCAGAGATTGTGTTAGTTGAAAGAAGTTACTCCTAGAAGTCACTCTGTTTTCAATATCAAATACAACACAGCGCTCTGACTAATAAAATCCCTGTTGCCACCTATTTTTATAACTTAAAAGAATCTAACCAATGTGGATAAGGTGAGGTTTTTCTTTTCATTTTTTATAGTTTTCACGATTCAAATATATTTGCATAATTCAGTTAAATCAATGTACACCATTAGGCTTCTTTCTGCTAAAGAACGTAGCTGATTTGTGGGAAACTGCTTTCTGATCCCTGATGCCCTCTCACATAAATAGGAGACTCAGTTCTACATAGGTTAGTACTGTGCAGACCTGAGTCAATGTGTCTTTCTTTTAAAAAGATAATTTACCCCAGTCTGGCTGGTGGAAAATTTTGTGTTTATATTGCATTTTTTCTGAGTGAAGTCTTTATCTAATCCTCACAGAAATCCTCATGACAAAAGTATTTCTCATTTTATGGATGAGGAAATTGTTATAGAAAAGAGACTTATCCAGAGTCACCCAGAGAATTAGTGTTGTCAGGATTCAAGTTCTCTGTTTGGTACCCAGCACCATTAGCGCACCACAATCCTTAATACCTGTTCATAAAATCTATTTTCTAGAGGAATTAACACCAATAAAAAGTTCCTGAAACCATTCACAACATTGAGAGAAGACAAATGTTTGATCCTCCCACAGACCATAGCTCCTTTAGATGGATCTGTGTTCTTGTTTATTTGTTCATTTACTTGTGATTAATTATCTTGAATTTTTAAAAATTCTCCAGGATTTTTTAGCAGTTAAGGCTAAGTAGAGGGCCTCTAACCTCTGCCCCTCCCTACTTGAGCATAGGCTCCAGCTTCCACCTGCATACCCCAGACAACAGTCTTCACTGTCTCTCAAAAGATCCTCCTTCTGCCTTCTGGAACACATGAAGTAAATTTATTTCTTTCCTGTGTTAATAGTGCTTCAAAGAATTTTAAATAACTGTTAGGTCTACCGGTCAGTAGTTCATCTAATGAACCTAAGTTCCTTAACCATTCTTCATTTGGGATGATTTTCAGAATGCTCACCTACTCTTATTCCTTCTTCTCCAGGTTCTTTTTTTATAGATTTCATGAGCATTTCCTAATATAAAGTTCCATTCTTTCTGTTCTGTGATGTTTTAGGGCACCCTTTCGGATTACATTTTATGGGCATTGCTATAATATTTCTCAGCTTCCTCCATGTCATTTGACAGACTACAAAGATATAATAAAATTTCAAGTGCAATCAAAGTATTTCAATGAAAATTATTCTGAGAACATTATTTATTCTAGTAACTACAAAAGTAATCATAAGCTTATTCAAAAATACAATCTTGGGTGCTAGAAAATAATCAATAATCGTATACTTCTTAAAACTGTTTTATTCATTATTTTAACTCTGTGTTCATTTATTAAGATGAAAAGAATAGTACCATTTATGTACCTAACCAAAATAAACTTACTCTCTATTGATTCATCTAACATCTAGTTACTCAAGTATTGTTGGTGTATAATAAAAGGAGATTTATTTTTGAAACAAAGCCCACAATGCATTTGGTGTTTTCCCCAGAAAGGCCATTGAACCAATGTTTGTCTAATTTACAACCTTATGCTCAAATTAAGTTCTTTCTTTGAATCCCTCCTTTTCCAGTAGTTATTTAGTATCACTGATAAAATATGGAAGGCAAATGGCTTCTGCATCACTTCCTTTCTCACATGAAGAAAGAAGTAGACGTTTCACATCTGCATGAGTCTCCATGACTCGCTGCTACACGGGTCCAAGCCATTTGGAAGTGGATTCCAGAGGCCAGAGTGAGACACTGACAGGTTGAAGACAGCATCATTGAGGTGTGTGAAGGGCAAATTCAGTGCTTATTTTTGCACCTTCAAACAAACCAGCCATTTCAGATCACTGATTCTAGATGTCACGGTCTGTCATAAGCACACATTCCAAGGCAAAGCTCAACCAAGTGTACTGATAAGATCTCACTGTTGCTACACAAAAGCAAAGAGCAAAGGTGACAGAAAGGCTCACCAAAGAGGGACTCCTGCTTTCCAAGTGTGAAGTTGGAAAGTACAGTGTGCAGTTGACAGAACTCCACCCAGATGCCAGAGAGGGATTGGTCAGGGATTTTAGATTGTTTTCTCTTAATGTGGAAAATGCAAACAATCTTGCCATCTGCTCCCTCAAGCAAGGACCATGCTGCATGGAGAAAGACACCCATATAGACCATAGCTGACAGTGATCCTTTTTTGTCCCCATGGGTATTGTTAAAGTTGCTCTGCTGAGCTCAAGAATGGACAATAACTAGTTTTTCATTTTCATCAACAAGCTACACTTGAGTATTTGTTTTGCAATTAAAATGTTCATCCACAAAGCAAATTAGGCTCAAAATTTCTAAATAGCTTAGAGTTGTCATGATAGAGGCAGCGGCATGGTGAAGACTTGGTGATGTCTAGAGACCACCTGGTAAGGTGAGAGCATTTGTTTAGAGTTAGTTTAATGCAGATGTTATGAGGATAAACAAAAATTTCTTCTTAGGATGGAGAAAAGGATTACTACAGAAGAGTTGACCATTTAATTGGTACTAGCAGAAAAGTAATACTGCAAATGTAATACATTTGCTGTAGCTTGAATGAGCAATGCAGCTTATATTTGTGCTTTTATGAAAACCAGTCAATAAAAACCTCTTAAGAAATAATGTTTCACAGATTCTGCTTATTTAATATTCAGAAGTTTTTTCTGATTCTTTTATTCATATTTCATGCTCTATTTTAACCCTAATTTTCTTTTGGAGGCAGGTGTTCCTAGAAAAATATGTAAACCCAGTGGTAGATAACCCTGTTTTGGCCCAGATTCCTTGGAAGTTCTCACCTTAACTTTAGATGCTCTATATGTGAAAAATGCATATACGCATTCTCAAGAGATTGAATCCATGAATGCACTAGATATCTGGCCAGAGGTTAAGAACACTGCTGTATCTTACAGTGATGGTCCCAGTGTTTGTGGACCTAGGAAACGTATTTAGCTATTGCTCTCTTAGGTAGAAGTACATGGCATAGTGTCAGAGATCCGAAAAATGACTTTTAGGTGTAGTTAGAGAGAAATGGCAAAATATGGCTTAATCCAAATACATAGGGGAATAAATCCTTCTCTCTTACTTATAATCAGGGGGTCCTAGTACAAAATGACATATCGAAAGTTCTATTTTTTGCTTTGAGATCTGTTCAATATTGATAAATTCACCGGTATACCACATGTGGTTATATAAAAAGATCTATCCTCCCTGGCTAGGTGGCTCAGTTGGTTGGAACATCATCCTATACACCAAAAATTTGCTGGTTCAGTCCCTGGTCAGAGCATACTCAAGAGGTAACCAATCAATGTTTCTCTCTCACATAGATCTCTCTCTCTCTCTCTCTCTCTCTCTCTCTCTCCCCCACCACCTCTCTATCTAAAACCAATAAACATATACTCAGGTGAAGATTTAAAAAAGGAAAAGGATCCTATCCTAGAACTTTCACTGAGATTTCATACAAATGGTAATATTGCTGCTGGAATATAGTCCTTAGACACAGACTTCAAGGCCATGATTACAGTGAAGCTCTTTTATATACTGATAAATTCGGATATTTGAGGGGGTTTTTCATTTAAATATAACAAAAAACATATTTATTACTGTTTCCTATCTTTTATCCAAATTACTGTAATTTCAAAATAAAGGTAGGTAGGACATGCATAATGAAGAAAATTGTCTTAGGAAATCCAAACTTTAAGCTTTCTTAGTCATTAACTTTTTTAAACTATAAGTAAAGGTTCGATTTTATCATTCTATTTAATCCTGAATTATGACCCTGAAAAGTTTAGTATATTTAAAGACTTTAGATAGATCAGAGAAATGTTCATATTACAGGACTTATATGCTGAAAACTTTCGTAAAAAGTAATCGCCCCTGATCTATAATTTTTCCAAATTCAGATTATGAATATTGGATTGGCTTAACTTTTTAAAATTATAAAATATTACCATAAAATAAGAGTTATAATTTGGGCCTGGATTTCAATTTTCTTAGCACAGTACATATAATGTTAAAAAATTAGAAACTATGGGTAATGAATAACTGTTACATTGTGTTCATGGTATTTCCGTTTTTTCTATATTTTCTTTTTATATTAAGTAATTTATTTTCATTAAAATTTTCTCTCTAATCTAAATGTTTATCAGTGAGTTGATTATCCTCTGGGTAAAATACAATTTAAACTGTATTACTTAGAAGTTATATTTGTAGAATTGAAGGGAAACTTTAATGTTTTGGACTGAAAATGATGTTAATACATATTAGTTTGTGTTGCTTCTTCAGAAAAGATATCACAATTAAAGATCAAAGCAAAAGCAAAGATATGATTGAATTAAATGTTATAGTCTAGAATTCTAAAATAATAATGATATCATTTTGCCTTTTATTTTTTGAATTTTATTTTTCTGAATTTCATGGTGTATCAATTACAACCATAAATTGTGAATACTCTAGCAGAACCAAAAATGTCTTTTGAATGATGAGTCCTCAGCTTTACTAATTACAAAAAGAAATATACTTTGTGAAATTTTTGTTAGATAACACAGCAACTTTATTTTTCATAAGCCTAAAGGTATTTGTCTGCAGATTAACTCCTCCTACATAAGTTTCTACTTTGTGTAGCAGACATCCTAGGAGAGGTGTTACTACAGAACCTATTCTGGGAAAACCGGCAGCATCTCTGTAGTTTATGTTGTCAAATATAGCTGTAACAAGGCTGACATACATTCTATGTACATGTTCTATGTACATCTATTCCATAGATGAAATATCAGAAATAAATTTGCTCAGAAATCTGACCACAAGTCCTGACTCTCAAAATGCAGCAAAGTCAACTGGAATAAAGGCAGAACAGAAGGGAATGGAGGCTGAGAAGAAGCCTAGTCAAGTGAGAATTCAATAAAATAGTTATTGCACGTTAGAAATACTGCTCAGCCTACACTGAAAAGGTCCCTTATTCCCCCACTGAGGTGAGCAAACGCAGGAGAGTGACAGGAATCACAAACCACAAGGGAACTGGCTGTAACTGGAAGGTGGTTTTTGTCTAGCCCCTTGTCCCTGGCCAGCCACTCACAGCTGCTAACCAGTATTTAGGAAGCATTAGACTGCAGGCCAAGTGTCATCAACAGAAACATTGCTGCTTCATGGTGGAATCATTAGTATCATTGTGGAAACAGCCTACGTATTTACTACTCATGAATTCTAAAAAGAAGGCATTTAAGAGAATGTATTTTCTTCTCCAAGTTCACAAAGAAGTAACTGTTCTAATTCTATAAGTATTTTATTTTCCCAGAATATTATTATTTCCTTTCACCTGCTAAAGGAAGTGTGGCATAATAACCAACTATAATTACAGAAATAGGTAATATCTGCCATTGAAGAAATGCAATTTTATAAATACTTCCCACAAAATTATTGGAAATATCACAAAAAAATATGGCAATTTCAATGTGAATCAGTGAATTCACAATAAAACACAGTGAGGAGCCACTTCATTTTGCCACTTCTTGGCAAGTTATTATTGCCTACTGTTCCAATTTGAATTGCTTAACTACAGTTAATATAATTTCAATAAGTTTATGAAACAATGAAATTGTACTCTTCATATTTAACATGCAAGAAGAGTTGTAATTTAAAAATAAATTAAAAGTACCAATTCATCCTCTTCCCCCAGCCCCAGTGCTCCTCAGCAGCTCTTCAATGTATCTGTGAGCTGCCAATAGGGTTGTGGTGAGAACCTAGGACCCACATAGTGCAGATTGAACAACAGGTACCAGAAAGAGAGTGCATTTTCAATGAAGACCGGTTTTGCTGTATATGAAAATAAGCACAAGCTCACTCACACACACACACACACACACACACACACACCATTTAACAAAAATTAAACTTAGCAAAGAGATGTTTAAACTCTTAGGTAAAGACTAGGATCTTACAACTGGGGTAAGTAATTACTCCTATTATTTCTATAACTACTGGTATTTACAGGATGGTTTTAAGTCCTGTTGATGAATCATCTTCTTCACAGATGAGCAGCTGAAGCAAAAATTGGTCAATAGCTTGCCTGCAGTAACAGGGTCACTAAGCCAAGATCAGTCTGCTGATGATACAAATTCTGGTCCGGGAGTTAGGTCCCACTAACACACTCCCCTTTAATCAGTAGCTAAACTTCTGGGTCAATCTAGCTTTCTAACATTTATTTTAGTTATTTAATTTTTTGTGATAACCACTGTTAATAGGTAGATTTTTAAAGGCCTAGAGTAGAAGCCATAACTAACATTTTGGGGCATATAGTCCTCTCCACTCACATCCATTCCCAGTATAGTACTTTTACTATTCTGAAATGTGACAATGGAAACTTTTCATTTCCCAGAAAGTGGGTCAGTCACATATCTCACAACACCAATGGCCTGAAAGTGCATAAGACCCTGCCTGGCATGTGTCCCACCTGTATTTACTTCCTCTTTTCCCAATACACAGTTTCTCACCTACCTTTCCATCTTTCTGCTCTAGTCACAGCAGTCCTATTTTAGTCAATTGTACTTGTGAATTGATTATTCTCTGGAATAATGGTTATTTTTTCTGCAGTATAGGCAACAATGAGGCTTGAGAATTATTGACAAGATGAACATATCCTAGTTAGCTTAGAGCTTTTGCTCTTGTATTTATTAGATGGCTTGTCACAATTTTCCTCAGAATTGAATGAAAACCAGCTGCATCAAAGGGGAGTTCCAGTGTCACTTTTGACTAATTCAACACCAGAATCCTTGTGTACCAGTACCATGTAGAAGCTACCAAAACCTTTACGTTTTGATTTCATGGGCATCAGCAGCACCATACCTAGGATCCTACAAGGCAGAGTTTTAATACATCACTAGAAAATATCAATGATAAAACAACTTCTTATTAACAGTGTTAGTTCGTAATGTTCCCAGTGAGGAAAGATCATTTTGGTATTTGCAATTATTAAAAATCAATAGCTCCAACCTTGGGCCAGCTCAGGTTTTAAAAAGCTCTTTATTTGAGAAAAAACATTAAGGATTTGATTGATTGCAGGCGTTAAACATAGATGTTACATGAGTGACTGATGCTTACCTCAGTTCTTTGAATTTTGAAAAAGTTAGATTATTTATAAATAAAATTTTAAATAGTTTTTTTATTCTAAATACATTTACCTTGCCCTCTGGCTTAAGCCCTCTGTTGAATAGGGATTCTGTGTTACACTGATCAATAAGTACTGGGGAGAATGCATGTTCTGGATTTTGCTGCCTGTCTGTGAAGAACAGTATAGTAGTATTGGTTATGCCTTTTGTTTCTGTCACACTCAGAGATGGGCAGAGGTATATGCCAGAAATGCAACAGGATGAGTGGATAGATAGATGATGATAGATGATAGATAGATGAAGTATAGATAGATATAGATAGATAGATGATAGATGATCGATAGATAGAATAAGATTTACCATAAAGACCTGGTTCACATGATTATGGAGGCTCAGAAGTCCCAATATCTATAGCTGGAGAGCCCAAAACCTGGGAAAACTGATGGTTTAGCTCCAGTCTGAATCTGAAGGCTTGACAACTGGAAGAAAGGATGGCATGTGTGGTTCCAGCTCAAACACTGTCAGGTTCAAGACCCAAAAAGAACCAATGTCTCAAATTCAAGTCAGAAGTCAGGAAAATATCGTGTCCCAGCTCAAACAGTCAGACAGATGGAGCTACCTCTTAACTGCAAAAGGGTCAAGCTTTCTGTTGTAGTCCCGCCTTCAGCTGATTAGATAAGGACCCCCTCCATCAGAGAGGGCAATCTGCTTTATTCAGCCTACAGATTCCAGTGTTAATCACATCCACAAGTACCCTCACAGACACACTCAAAATAGTGATTTTTACCTGGACACCCTGCAATCCCAGTCTAGCTGACATATAAAATTTCATAACTCACATAAGAGAATTGAAATGGTACTGGATTTTCTAATGTTAAAATATAGTCTCTCTCACCACTTCATACTTTCTCCTACCTCACCTGCAATGAACTGAATGTTTGTGTTTCCTCAAAATTTTATGTTGAAACCTTAATCCCCAATGTGATAGCATTAGTAGGTGGAGCATTTTGGAGGTCATTCATTCACAATGATGGACCCTTCATGAATGGGATTAGTGCTCTTATGAAAGGGATCTCAGAGAGCCCCCTTGCCCTCTTTCCACTCTGTAGGAATAGAACAAGAATCTTGCAACCCAGAAGACGAATCTCAGCAGAACCAACTATACTGGCATGATGTTCTTAGAATTGTAGACTCCGAACAGTGAAAAATGAAATTCTGTTCCTTATGTGCTACCCAGTCTGTGATGCTTTATCATAGTAACCTGAACTGACTAAGCTACTGCCCAAATCTCAGTAACGTAGAACTTCTGTCCCCTTGGGCATACATAACAGTGATCTTCATCTTCATCCTGCCACAGAACAGAAAGTTTAATATTGCCATTTACAAAGTTCAGTATCCTGCTTATAAAATGTTCCATTGTACCCTTGTCTCAAATACTGTTTTGTGAGGATAGAAGAGTATGGATATATAGTTAAGACAAACTCATATATTAAGTCTATTCATCTATTTATATAGACACAGAAAAAAGTGAGTAAAGTTTACATTATTATTACTGAGATGTGAATTTCATATTATTATAAAGATTTTTTTTCATCTAACCTTCAGTAAGATTCTAAATGGAGTCTAAAGCTAATTTTGAAGCCACAGTAATAATACTTATCTCAAATACATGTCAGCGCAAGAGATTTTCTCTGAGATATCCAGGTATTTTATGTTCATATTTCAGATGGGAATTCATTTGTATAAAACTAGATTTCTTTTCTTATTATTTCTTTTTATGTCCTTTCCAACATGTCCGAAGTTGTCTATCTAGGAAAAAGAAATGTCTTACAAATCTTTTCCCTCAAAAAGCAACAAATTCATTATCTTGTCAGATGAATCACTAAGCTCCTGTAAGGTGTGAGTTCACCTCTGGGAAGTTCCACTTCTGTAATTTGTTTCTCACCAAAAAATACGGCCTGTTTCTGGTTTTTCATCTCAGCACATTTTTATTTTTTAATATAAAAAGGCATATATTTTGATGGACACTAATGAATAACAATGAAAAGAAGCTATGTTTTGCCTGGAAACTTCAAATAGCTATGTGTGTAACAAAAACAGAGGTGAAGGGCTGGTAGAATGAGTGGTTAAATGATGAACAAGCTAAGGAGAGAAATGTTTGACTTTTGTGACTGGGGTACACTGCAGAGTGGTTTGTTCAGTGTTGTGTAAAACTTGTCATCGCTATTGCCACCCATAATGCCAAGAAAGGCAGTTATTTCTATGGTTTTCTTGGTTCATTACAGCAATCAGTCTCTATTTGGGGGGTTTCAAAATAGACAATCCTTTCACAGCAGGAACAATAAGAGCAGAATAGAATTCAGACTCTAAACTGCACTCATAAACACTGATGTTTATTGTCTTGTAGCTAGAAAAAGCAAGAATCACTGCAGTGAAAATGCTTAAAAATCCATATGTGACTTTATAGTTGAAATTGAAAAGGAATGTCAGCTATCAAGTCTACAAATATAAAACACAATTTATACTTTCATAAGTTATAACCTTGTAAAAAGAAATCAGCTACACATTTGCTGATTTTGTAGAATGCATAATAAAAGCAATGTGCTATTACTTTTACCCCCCAATTAAAATTTCTCTCTATGGTCAGCAATACTTTTATAATTAAGCATTGCAGAAACTTTTAACAACATATTGAAGATTTATTTTTAACAATAATTCCTAACTTCTAGTTCTAGCAGTATGGTACAATAAGTATTATAGATACTTTATTGGGGAGAATGTGATTTTAAAATACTTTATATAATACAAAACCATCATGCGAATACATGTCTGAGTTGGTAAAATATAAATTCTATTGTTTGAAAGTTTCAGGAACTAGTATTTGGTCTGAAGCTTTATTCTAAACTCTTACGGCCTAGAGCTAATTTAAAATGTATCATCTCTACTCTGTGGGAAACCACTTACCCCACTCTGGAATACTTCTTGCCCACCTATTTAAAAAAATTTTTTCTCACTTTCCCCCAACCTGCATCATATACCCTGCTGAGAATACAACAACACAGGCAGGCTTGGGGGTGTTAGAGATAGGTTTTAGAGAACAGCCACTCCATACCCTTTCCAGGGAGCCAGACAGGTGCTCCCTCTTCATAGGAGAGCCTAGGAATGCTACCCACCCAGGTTCCAGTGGCCCTGAACTCTGAGCTCTGAAGGCCCCACTCACTATCCTCCAAGAGTTTTTCCCTGCTGAGTTCAGGGAAATAATCTGGGACAGATTCAGATATGTCATACATGGATGAGGGAACATACCCACCATCCTCCCTGAACTCTGAATGGCATCTCACACAGGAGATTCAGGGATCCTATCCTCCTGATTCTACCAGAAGCCCTCTAAAAAACAGACAGGTCAGAGGCTAGGCTAAAACTAATGGCAGGATTGCAGGTAGAGGCAGGTAGAGGTGGTTCATAGTGACTTTGGTCATTAGTTGACCCACCCCTGGGTCCTAGGATAATAAAAACCCAGACTTACAAAGCAATGAGGCCTAAAAGATCAGCTACAAACTGGGAATTGCCTATAGGTTTGAACAGGTTGCTTAGAGCTAGACATGGCAAGTATCTGACATTGTTTTGCATGAGTTTCAGACAATATCAAAGTCATAACCAGAGGGAGAACCCAGCATGCAAGCACTAAACTCTGCTGAGATAAATTCCACTTTGTTCTTTTCATTATATTCCTTATTTTTGCTTCATATAGCTTTTAATCATTTTTTCTTTTTCTTCATTTTTTCTTATTTTTCTCTATTTTTTATTTCAAATCTCTCATTTTACTCTTCCTTTTCCTTATTCCATTTCACCTTCTTCTTTTCTTTTCTTATTTTTTATTTTATTTTTCCCTTTCTTTGTTCCTCTGTGGAGATTTCCTGTTTCTATTCCTTATTCTTATGGTTTGTCCTCCCTCTATCTTCTCATAATCATTCTTTTCTCTCATTGGTCTTATTGAATTCTCATAGAATTTTATTTCTTTTCCCACCTTTATTATTTCTGCTCTTTTATCATTGATTTTGCTAATGTTATGGGGTTTCATGTGTGGGGGTTTTTTTCCTGTATTGTTTTCCTTTCTTCTGTCAGTACTGGTAAAACAGCATAGAAGACATGGTTGAGGTTGAACCTCTCAGTCAGCCAGCCAGAGGGGAAACCCACCAACAAATGGGCAAACAAAAATCAAGACCCAAATGCAACAGAACTCACACAAACCACACAGGGGGCGTTCCTAAAAATCCAGTTCAGGAGATCAAAAAGATAGCACCAATGAGTCCCACAGGACTCCTACTTCATAAGACCACCCCAGTAAGACAGGGAGTAGAACCATATTTAATACATAGAAACAAACAAAAAGAGCAACTAAAATGGGGAGAAAAAGAAACAACTCCCAAATGAAAGAAAAGGAAGAATCCCCAGAAAAAGAGATAATTGAAACGGAGGTAAGCAATTTATCAGACATAGAGTTCATAGTATTGGTTATAAAGATGTTCAAGGAAATGCATGAGAATTACCAGGAACTTAAGGGGAACTATATCAGTATGCAAAAGAACATAGAAAACATGAATAAGAACTAGTTGGAAATGAAGAATGCAATATCTGAAATGAAGAATACACTGGAAGGAATTAAAAGCAGGTTAGATCAAACAGAGGATCAAATCAGTGATTTAGGAGAAAAAGTAGAAAAAAATACCCAAACAGTGCAACAGAAAGAAAAAAGACTTAAGGGAAACCTGGGAAGACATGAAATGTAACAATTTCCACATCATAGGGGTACCAGAGTAGAAGAAAGTGAGCAAGGGGTACAAAATTTGTTTGAAGAAATGACAGAAAACTTCACTAACCTAGCAAAGGAAAATGTCAATAAAGGTCAGGGAGCACAAAGAGTCCCAAAAAGAAGAACCCTAAGATACTGACACCAAGACATATCATAGTTAAAATGGCAAAATTTAAAAACAAGAGAATCTTAAAGGTAACAAGAAACAGTTAAGTTCCTACAAGGGATCTCCAATAAGACTGTCTGCATATTCTTAACGGAAACACTTCAGACAAGAAGGGATTGGTGTGAATTATACAAAGTAATGAAAAGCAAGGATCTTCAACCAAGACTATTCTATCCAGGAAAGTATTCATTTAAGATTGAAGGCAATACCTTCCCAAAGGGGAAAAATAAGGCTAAAGGAGTTCAATAACACCAAACAAGCATTGCAAGAAATGTTAAAAGGACTGCTTTAAGATGAAGTAATAGAGATTGAGAAGAACATACTTATAAAGGAATAAAATGGCAATGAACAAGTACCTATCAAAAAAACCTTAAATGTAAATGTATTAAATGCTCCAATCAAAAACATAGGGTAGCTAAATGCATAAGAAAACATGACCCATATATATGCTGTCTAAAAGACATCCACCTCAGAACAAAAGATTTACACAGGCTAAAAACAAAGGGATGGGAAAAATATTCCATTTAAATGGAGATGAAAAAAATAGCTAGGGTAGCAATACTTATATGTGACAAAATAGACTTCAAAACAAAGTCCATTCAAAGAGACAAACAAGGTCAGTACATAATACTAAAGTGAACAATCGAACAAGAAGATATAACTTATAAACATAATACACACCCGATATAGGAGCACCTAAATATATAAAGTCATTGTAGGGGATTATAACACCTGAATATCACCATTAGATAGATTTTCCATACAAAAAATCAACAAGGAAATAGCAACCTAAAATATATACTACATAAAGTGTATTTAATAGATATTTCCAGAACATTTCATCCCACAGGATCAGAAAACAGATTCTTGTCAAGTGCTCAGGGATCATTCTCAAAGATAGACCACATAGTAGGGCAGAAAATACGTCTCAAGAAATTCAAAAACATTGGAATTATATCAAGCATTTTCTTGGATCACAATGGCATAAAACTAGAAATCAAATTCATTTAAAAAATTCAAAAAACTGCAGATGACATATTGTGCATAGAAAACCCTATAGGTTCCACCAAAACACTACTTGACCTAGTAGATGAATTTGGCAAAAACCAGGATACAAAGTCAATATCGGAAATTGATGGCACTTTTATACACCAAGAGTGAACTATCAGAATGAGAAACTAAGAAAACAATCCTATTTAATATTGATTGAAACAAAAAATATAGTACGTAGGAACGAATTCTACAAAGAAGGTAAAAGGCCTGTTCTCGGAAGACTATAGGACACTGGAGAAAGGAACTGAAAAAAATACAAATAAGTGGAAGCATATACTGTGTTCATAGACAAGAAGAATTAACATCATTAAAACATCCATACTATCCAAGCAATCTATAGTTTCAATGCAAATCCTGTCAAGATACTAATGGTATATTTCAAACTAAAACAAAAATTCCAGAAATTTATATGGAACTACAAAAGACCATGAATAGCCTCAGCAATCTTTAGAAAGAAGAACAAAGTTGGAGGGATCACAACAAACTATACTACAAGGCCACTGTATTCAAAACAGTCTGGGACTGGCATAAGAACAGACACATAGGTCAATGGAACAGAATAGAGAGCCCAGAAATAAACCCATGTCTTTAAAGTCAATTAATTTTTGACAAAAGAGGCAAGAGCATACAATAAAATAAAGGCAGTTGCTTTAATAAATGGTGTTGGGAGAAGTAGAGTGGTACATGAAAAAAATGAAACTAGACCTCTATCTTACACATACACCAGAATAAATTAAAATTATGATACCATAAAAATTCTAGAGAAGACATAGGCAGTCTTCTGAAAGGCATTTCAGAGATCTCACATAGAAATATATTTGCCAATACATCTAGAGCAATAAAGGAAAAAGGAAACGAATAGGACTACCTCAAATTAAAAAGTTTCTACACAGCTAAAGAAACCATTGGCAAAATAAAAAAGGGAGCCCACTGTATGGGAGAACATATTTGCCAATGATACATCAGTCAAGGATCTCACCTCCAAAACATAAAAAACTCATATGA
Source organism: Mormoops blainvillei (assembly GCA_004026545.1). Classification (NCBI taxonomy): domain Eukaryota; kingdom Metazoa; phylum Chordata; class Mammalia; order Chiroptera; family Mormoopidae; genus Mormoops; species Mormoops blainvillei. The sequence goes on from PVJD01005980.1 coordinate 51,002, forward strand.
CTCAATACCAGGAAGACAGGCTATCCAATAAAAAGAAAGATGGATCTGGAGAGCATTATGCTAAGTGAAATAAGCCAGGCAGTAAAAGACAAATACTATATGATTTCACCTATAAATGGAAACTAATCAACAGAACAAGTAAAGTGTAACCAGAGACATTGAAGTGAAGAACAAAGTGACAGTGAACAGAGGAGAAGAGAGAGGGGAAGACAGGGGGAAACAGGGGAAGTATGGTCAAGGAACATATATGGGGGACTCATGGACAAAGCCAAAGAGGGATGGGATCCAGGGTTGGGGGAGGGGATGGGTGGGGTGGGGGAAGTGGTAGTGGGGGAGGGGAAATGAATAAAACTGTACTTGAACAGTAATTTAAAAAAGACCAAAAAATGGCCAAAGGACATGAAAAGACACTTCTTTAAGAAGTACATAGGCCCATTGGCATATGAAAAAATGTTCCACATCACTAATCATCAGAGATATATTCATATTAAGTCCACAAAGATATATCACTTCACACCTACCAAAATGGTTATCATTAATAAATCAGCGAACAACAAGTGCTGGTGAGGATGTGGAGAAAAGTGAACCCTAGTACCCTGTTGGTGGAAATATAGACTAGTCCCACCACTCTGGAAAATAATGTAGAGTATCCCCACAAAATTAAAAATGAACTGCCTTTTGACCTAGTGATTCCACTGCTGGGAGTATATCCAAAGAATCCCAAAACATCAATTCAAAAGAATATATGCACTCATATGTTCATGGCAGTGTTATTTACAGTAGCCAAGATCTGGAAACAGCCTAAGTGCCCATCAGTAGATGAGTGGATAAAAGAGCTGTGGTACATTTACACAATGGAATACTGTGCAGAAGGAATTCTTACCTTTTGCAACAGCATGTATGGAATGGAAACTATTTTGTTAAATGAAATAAACCATGCAATGAAAGACAAATACCATATGATCTCACTTATAACTGTAATCTAAGGAACAAAATAAACAAACAAGCAAAATAAAATCAGATGAACAGAACAAAGGAATAGACTGAAATCTGTAAGAGAGGAGAGGAGAGGTTGGGAGTGGTTGAAAAAAGGTGAAAGGGCTAGACAAAGAACCTATATGCATCACCCATGGGCATGAACAAGGGAGTGGGGACTGGTAAGGAGAAGAGGGGTCTGGAAGAAGTGGAGCAAATGGGGAAAATTGGGACAACTAATAGCATAAACAATTAAAATTTTTTTAAATAAAAAATTAAAAAGTACTAAACATGCAAAAACAGAAATCACTGTGAACAAGACAACAGAAACAACAAACTACAGAAACAGACTTTAATATCTGCCTATGATGATATTTAAAAAAACAGAATATAAAATATGGTAAGTATATAAGTATACTGAAGAAAGGGGAAGTTTGAAAATAATACTAAGGAAAAAGAAATTATTAAAATTAACAAGACATTTTGCTAACGAACTAAGTAGAATGTCTAGAAATATAATCTCTAAAATTAGAAAGCTAAACAGCAGGTTAGAAGGAGTTAAAGAACAGTGAAGTGGAAGTGGAGTAGATCAAATAAATCAAAATTCCACCATAGAGAAAAAAGATGGAAAATATAAGAGATTACAAAGCATGGTGGAAAAGTATGAGACGGTACTAAGGCATGTAATCAGAATCCCAGAGGAGATAATCAATAGAATGGTGGAAAATCAGCATTCTGAGAAAGTACAATTGGATGAAAAAGTAGTTCTCAGATTCAGTAACCAAATGAATACAAACCTACATAAATAAAATGAACTGATCCTAAACACATTCTATTCTAGTGAGGCTTAAAAGTTCAAAAGACAAAAATAAGACTCCTAAATTAGCTGGCGAGAATATACAAAGTACCTAAAATAAAAGAAAGAAACTGATAGCTGACTTCTCAACAGTACCAGTGTAAACCAGTAAACAGAATGGCATTATCAATATTTTAAAATAATAGTCAACCTAGAGTTTCTATGCCTGGCAAAATCTAGGAATTTTGGTGAGGCAATAATGGAGGGAGCATAGAAAAATTTTAATGTCTACAGTAGGGAAAGAAAAATGGTCTGAGTGGGAAGACTGGAATTGAATTGGGGTTCAATTTGAAAAAAAGAATTTATTCTGAATATTTGAAGAAGAATGCAAATACAAGTACTTTGGTTGTTTTAAAATTGCTGTAAGAGGTGGAAGAGCAAAGTTCAAGGATGGAGACCACAACCTAGAAATTAGTAAAGTGGAAAAAGTAGCTGCCAGAACACAGCTTCCCCTGAATTCTAAAACTGGAAACCTGCAGCACAATCTGGAGTCTGAGGAAGCTCCCTCTGCCTCCAGGACATTTGCTTATTTTCTTCCAGATTAAAAATGAGTGTACCTTCCTGTCATCTTCTGAATCTGCAGTGTCTGTCAGAGATTGGATCTGAATGAGAACCCTCCTGGCACAGGATTCCTAAAAATAAGGTCCCCAGGTTTCCAGCCACTGCAGAGACATAGAAGAGTGAGAAAAAGAACAAAAACTCTACTGGTGGCAAACACTCCAGCACACAGAATCAGCAAGTCAACAAAGGAAAGAGTAAGCATGTGGCTAAACAAATATAATTATTGACACCATAAAACAATTACAGTACTGTCTAAGTTGGGGGTAAAATATGAGATAGAACTAAACTATTCCCTCTACAGTGGGGTGATTGACATACAAAAGAACTAAGAATTATGTTAATTTCAGAACTTCTTAATAAAAGATGCATGTTAGAGTAGCTTTCAAAAACACTAAATTAATTAAAACAGAGCATTTAACCTCCATATATTAAATTATATGGTTTTAATACTTAAGATGATAGATGAGAAAGAGAGCAGTTCTATTAATTACAAAATATAATTGATAATTCCATCTGCCTAGATAGGGTGATTTTTAAATACTTCTTTTTGTTTTTCAATAGAGCGAGCATTTTAAAGGTCATTAAAGATACAGTATATTTGAATGACACAATTAAATGAAATCTAGACATTTAGAGAACATGTATATCAAGTAACAGAAGAATTAGTTATCTCAAGCTTACACAGAGTTTATAAAAATCGACCATATGTAATGCCAAAGTACACTGCAAAATCTCCTCAGGAGCTCTTTAAGTCCCCACCCTGGTGACACTGATTCAGTTGGTCTTTACTGGGTTCCAGGCATTAGTATTTCATAAGACATTCTCAGGTAACCCTGACATATATTTAGGATTGAGAAACCTTTCACTAGAATATAAAGTGAGTCTTAACAAATTGTAAAGATTATCATATTTAATATACTTCCTAACAACTATACAATAAAATTAGAAGTCAATTTTTAATTAAAAGTTTGAAAAAAATCTTATTAAAATTTAAAACACACTCTTAAATGATCCTTGGGTCAAAATAATTAGTGAAATTAGAAAATACTTAGAAAGGAACACCAATGAAAATATTGTACATTGAACTTGTGGAATAATAGAAATGCTGTCATGTATTTGTTTTTGCTTTTTGGTTTTAGGCTTTTTTTTCTTCTTTTCCTTTTTTATTAACTAGAAAATTTGATTGAAAATTCATTTGGAAGAATAAAGAAAAGATACCACAAAAACCCTGAAAAATAAGAGTAAAGGAGGTAGCATTAATCCTACAGTTTATTTAAACCTCTGCAGTAAAGGAGTATGGTATTGGCACATAAAAAGATAAACCATAAAGATAAAGATATTTTAATGATGTTAATTCTTCCTATCCATTAACATGGTATCTACTTCCACTTATTTGTATCTTTTCCTATTTCTTCTTTTTTTTTTTTTTTGGTGTCATAATTTTATGAGTACAGGTATTTTCTGTCCTTGGTTAGGTTTATTCCTAGATATTTTATTCTTTTTGAAGCAATTGTGAACGGGATTGTTTTCTTAATTTTGTTTTCTGTTAGTTTATTATTGGTATATAAAAATGCAATTGATTTCTGGATGTTAATTTTGTATCCTTCTACATTGCTGAATTCAATGATCATATCAGTTCTAGTAGTTTCTTGGTGGAATCTTTGGGGTTCTCTATTTACAGTATCATGTCATCTGCAAATACAGTTTTACTTCTTCCTTTCCAACTTGGATTCCTTTTATTTCTTCTTCTCGTCTAATGATGTGGCTAGGATATCCAGTACTATTTAAATAAGAGAGGTGAAAGCAGACATTCTTATTCCCAATTTGAAGGGGAATATTTGTAGTTATAATCTGTTGAATATCATGTTGGTAGTGGGTTTGTCATAAATGGCCTTTATTATGTTTATATATGTTCCTTCTATTCTCACTTTGCTGCAATTTGTTATCATAAATGGGTTCTGGGTTTTTATCAAAAGTTTTTCCTGCATCTATTAATATGATTATGTGGTTTTTATCTTTCATTTTGTTTATGTAGTGAATCGCATTTATTGATTTGTGAAAGTTGCACCAACCTTGCTTTCCTGGAATAAAGTTCCCTTGATCATGGTGTATGGTCTTTTTGATGCATTGCTGTATGAGATTTGCTAATACATTGTTGCAGATTTTAGCGTCTATATTCATCAAGGATATTGGCCTATAATTTTCTTTCATCATAGTATATTTATCTGATTTTAGAATTAAGAAAATGCTGGCCTTGTAAAATGAATTGGGGAAAATTACCTCCACTTAACTTTTATGAAATAGTTTGTGAAGAAGAGGTGTTAGTTCTTGGAATGTTTGGTAAAATTCACCTGTGAATCCATCTGATCCAGCGCATTTGTTTCCTGGGAGTTTTGTGACTACTGTTTCAAGTTCACTAGGTATATTTGTTTTTTTAGATTCTCTGATTCTTCCAGATTTAGTTTTGAAAGATTGTATGTATCTAGGAATTTATCCATTTTGTCCACCTTGTTGGCATACAGTTGTTTACAATATTTTCTTACAATCCTTTGTATTTCTTTAGTTTCAGTTATTATTTCTCTGCTTTCATTTCTATTTTTATTAATTTGGGTTCTTCCTATTTTTTCCTTGAGCCTGGATAAAGTTTTCTCAATCTTATTTATCTTTTCGAAGAACTAGCTCTTGGATTCATCAATCTTTGTATCATTTGTTTTATACTCTGTTTATTTCTGCTTTTATCTTTTATATGTCCTTCCTACTACTCAATTTGAGCTTTCTTTGTTTTTCTTTTTCAAGTTAGTCTAAGTGAAATGTTATAGTGCTAATTTGAGCTCTTTCTCCTTTCTTTTTATTTTTGAGATAGACCTGTAATGAATTTCCCTCTTATGATTGCTTTCACAGTGTCCCACAGATTTTGGATTGTTCTATCCTTGTTTTCATTTGTTTCAAGGATGTTTTTATTTCTCCCTTGATCTCATTATCAACCCATTCATTGTTTAATACCATGTTATTTAGCTTCCATGTCTTCGCGTGTTTTTCAGTGTTTTTCTTGTGCTTGATTTCTAGTTTCATAACACTGAGGTCAGAAAAGACGCTTGATATTTTTCAATTACCTTAAATTTATTGACACTTGTTTTGTGTCTTACCATGTGGTGTCTCCTAGAAAACATTCCATGTGCACTTCAATGTATCTTCTGCTGTTTTGGGGTGTAATGACATCAAGATATCAATTAATTCCATTTGATCCAGTGTGTAATTTGAGGTTTCTGTCTCCTTGTTGATTTTTTCTCTGGATGATCTATCCATTGAACACAATGGGGTGTTAAAATCCCCCATCTATGACTGTATTCTGTCGATCTCTCCCTTTATGTCTATCAAGATTGGCTTCATATGTTTAGGTGCTCCTATGTTGGATGTGTAAATGTTTACTAGGGTTATATCTTCTTGTTGGATTGTTCCCTTTATCATTACATACTGTCCCTCTTAGTCTCTTACTACAGTCTAAGTTTTTAAGTCTATTTTCTGGTGTATAAATACTGCTATCCCAGTTTTTTTCACTTTCCATTTGCACGTAATCTTTTCCCATCCCTTTACTATTAGTCTGTGTATATTTTTTGATCAGAGATGTGTCTTGGAGGCAGCAAATATATGGGTCTTATTTTCTTATCCATTCAGCTACCTTATGTCTTTTAGTTGGAGCCTTTACGATTTATATTTAAGGTGATTATTAATAGATACGTTTTTAGGGTCATTTTATTGTTAGACTATTTTTCTCAGGTTTTCTTTTTATCCCCCACTCTCTTTTTCTTCGACCATTTCTTATTTATTTTTAGGGGTTTTTTTTTATTATATTTTTTGGGTTATATATGAGAAACCTACATCCAACATTTTACTGAATGGGCAAAAACTAAAAGCTTTCCCACTAAAATGGGACAACACAAGAGTGTCTGCTTTCACCACTTCTATTCAACATAGTGTTAGAAGTCCTAGGAACAGTGATCAGACAAAAAAGAAGTAAAAGGCATCCAAATTGGAAAGGAGGAAGTAAAACTGTCATTGTTTGAGGATAACATGATAGTGTACATAGAAAACCGGATAGACTCCACCATGAAACTACTCAACCTAACAAGTGAATTAGACAAAACAGCAGGGTAGAAAGTCAATATTCCGAAACTGAAGGCATTCTTGTACACCAACAATGAAAAAATCAGATCAGAAATCAGGGGAAAAAACATTTACTATAGCAACAAGAAAAATAAAGTACCTGGGAATAAACTTAGCCAAGGAAGGAAAAGACCTGTACTCACAAAACTACACAACACTGAAGAAAGGAATTAAGGAAGACACAAATAAATGGAAGCATATACCATGTTCATGGATTGGAAGAATTATCATCAAAATGTCCATACTACCCAAAGAAATTTATAGATTCAATGCAATCCCTATTAAAATACCAATGATATATTTCACAGATATAGAACAAGCATTTCAAAAATTTATATGCAATCATAAATGACCCTGAATAGCTGCAGTAAATTTGAGAATGAAGAACAAAGCAGGAAGGATCACAAACTATATTATAAGGCTACTGTAATCAAAACAACCTGATACTGGCATAAGAACAGACACATGGGTCAAAGGAACAGAAAGAGAGCCCAGAAATAAACCCATGTCTCTATGGTCAATTAATATTAGACAAAGTGGACATAAGCATAAAATGGAGTATAAATAGCCTCTTCAGCAAACGGTGTTAGTAGATCTGGACACATACAAGCAAAATGAAAAAAATAAATTCGACCGGCATCTTACATCCAACACAAAAATCAACTCAAGATGGATAAAAGACTTAAATATAAGTTGCAACACTGTAAAAGTCCTAGAGGAGAACGTAAGTAGGAAAATCTCAGATAATCCATGCAGCAATATTTTCACTAATATGTCCCTTAGAGCAAGGGACATAAAGGAAAGAATAAACAAATGGGACATCATCGAAATAAGAAACTTCATCATGGGTAAAGAAAACATCAGCAAAATGAAAAGGGAGTCAACCACATGCGAAAATAGGTTTACCAATGGTACCTCACACAAGGATCTGATCTCCAAATATATAAAGAACTCACATGACACCACTCCAGGAACACAAAGAATCCAATTAAAACATGGACAAAGGACATAAACAGGTATTTTTCCAAGGAGGACATATACAGGGTCCAGAAACATATAAAAGGATGCTCATCATCACTAGCCATCAGAGAGATGCAAATTGAAACCACAAGGAGCTACTACTTCACACCAATCAGAATGGCTATCATAAACAAGTCAACAAACAAGTGTTTGCAAGGATGTGGAGAAAAGGTAACCTTAGTACACTGTTGGTAGGAATGTTGACTAGGGGAGCAACTGTGAAGAACAGTTTGGAATTTCCTCAAAAAACTAAAGATGGAACTGCCTTTTGACCCAGCAATAGCACCATTGGGATTATACCCTAAGACTTTTGAAACACCAGTTAAAAATAACTTGTGTACCCCAATGTCCATAGCAGCACAATTTACAATAGCCAAGCATTGGAAGCAACGTAAGTGCCCGACAGTAAATATGTGCATCAAAAACTATGGTCTTTTACATGAAGGAATACCATGCAGCAGAAAGAAAGAGCTACTACCATTCATGACAGCATGGATTGAACTAGAGAGCATTATGCTAAGTGTAGTAAGCCAGGCATTGAAAGATACCATAGGATCTCACCTATAAGTAGAGCCTAATCAACAAAACAAACAAGTGAAATACAACCAGCTACACTGAAATAAAAAACAAACTGACAGTAACCAGAGGGGAGGAGGAAGGGGGTTAACAGGGGCAGAGTCATCAAGGAACACGTGTGAAGGACCCATCAACAAATCCAAATGGGGAAAAAATTGAGGGTGGGAGGTGGGGATGGGTTGGGCTGGGGAAAGACAGTTTGCAAAGAAGCACTCAAACCAAAACATGGAATGAAACCTAGGGTGTATTGATATAAAGCAGATTATACAAGTAGAAAGCAGTGACTATTTATTCTTCACACTGGTGATAATACTAAGATTTTCTTAAATGATAAGAATTAGTTGTTACTTCATAACAACCATGGGAAACAGTTACAAGTTTTGCTTATGATTTGCAGAGGTATAATCAAGAAATGACCCAGGTCAAGTCAGTCTTACAAAATAAGCTAAATTAAGCTTTGCTTATATGCTAAATTGGTTTAGTCTGGTCAGGAAATTTTCAAGATTGGTCCATTTCTTCTTTATTTCAACAATCTTAAGGAAATATCTTTAACTGTGTAAAAAACTTTATGGTCAAAGATAATATTGCAACATTATCTTTACTAATACAAAATGTGTATGCCTCTTAAATATCCAATGATAGAACCGTGCAGAAGAACCTTAAGAATTACCCACTGGTGGTTCCTGCCCCACTGCAAACAGATTCTAGAAGCCTGGACATCTCAGGCTTCGAAGGTAATTAGAGTGTCTGAGAGTTGCCTCTGACTTCATGTGGCTTCACCTGTCCACCTCAGAGTGTCTTAAAAATAGTCGTTTTCTGGATGTGTCATGATATGAAAAAAGATTAGCGGAAGTATTTTATAGTATAGCCATTAAAATGTTTATAAAGGAATTCTAATAAAACAGGTTATTAATAACAGAGGAGAATACAGAGTTGTACATATCATCTAATCTCAAATACGTTTTCAAATCCATGTATAGGATAAAAGACTTGAAGAATACATACCTAATATTAAGAATGATTTTATTTGAATAGTACACTTAAAATTTCTATTGTTTTCTCTTCCTTTTCTTCAAAATATTTTTCTAAGTCCTCTATAATGACTATGCATTTTTAATAATAAAAAATTATTTTAAAGTTTTTAACTGTATAATCTACTATGAGATGTGACAGTGACTGTCCAATAAGAGGTATGTTTAAGATAATACACTAAGTGATCTTGTTTCTCTAGTCTTTAAAATTACCTCAAGATGTCTGCAGCAGGCTTATCCTGAAAGACTACGTAATTATCTCTCTAGATATGAGATGGAAGGAATGCTTAGATGGAGTTGGATTACAACACTTTTGTGATGTTCTTCAGAAATTGCCTTCTGCACCTAAATTCACAAAAAATGTGGATTATTATTAATGTCAGATCCCCACATGTATTTCAGAGACTACTTCAACTTCAACACAGAAATTTAATTTCATCAACTCTGTAATATTACCAATGTGGACGTATTTTGCAGTTTTAGATTTAAAAAATTTGAAATTCCAGTCCATACTCTGTTTTCTTCTACTTGCCAAGGATATTTTTCTAAATCCAAGGCCTGCCTGAACCTAAAAGAAGAGAAAGATAGATACTATGTGCATGAATTTTGGTTTAGATACTTATGAACTCATAACTATTGTATTAAGTAGAAAAGATTCACTTTCATAGATTATCAGAGTATTAAAAAATATAGCATTTTTCTGGGTTGAGGGGGCAAGAGTTTTAGTGGCCTAGATATAATTCAATATTTGATATTTAGGTTTTAAACTATATTGATGATAGCTTTCCAAAATCTAATAATCAAGACTTGGAAATATCCAGAAACATTCCTTCTCTTTAGTCTACAGATCCACCTGCTTTCGGGTATGCTGATTTAGATTCATACCATAACCTGAAGGCATTGGAAGTGAAGGGAGAAAAGAAGTTTGAATTTAGATAATTTAATCTTACTAGTTGTCACTGAGAAACTTTTTATAAATAGAAAATAACATACAAGAAATATAAGTCCTACACGAAGAAAAATATCTAGAATTTTTAACATAGCTACGATTTAAATACAGCTTAGCTGAAAATATTTATTCATGGAAATTCTGTTGTGGTAAATTTCCACATGGTCAATTAAATGATGCTGAACATATAAGTATTTGAAAATGGCAGGCAGTACACTTTAGTAATTTCCAAGATGTTAAACAAATGTCTTAGACTGAGCTGAGTTAATTACTGACAGATTTTTTAAAATAGCACAAAGTGTTCCAGTTGTTTATGTTATTTAAGTGAAATAATCCAAAAATTACTGTTTCTCATAGGATATTTGGAAGCAACCAAGATATCTCTTTTACTAGGTGAGTAGACAAATAAACTGTGTGCAGCCATACAATGGCATACATTATTCAGTGACAAAATGAGATATCAAGCCACAAAATAACATGGAGAAAACTTTAATTTGCATTGTTGAGTAAAAGAAGCCGATTAAAGAGGCCACACACTGTAGAATTCCAGCCATATGGCATTCTGGAAAAGGCAAAACTATGGAGACAATAAAAAGATCAGTGGTTGGCAGGGCCTGGGGGGTGGGTGATGAATAGGTGGAGCACAAGATTTTTAGGACAGTGAAACTATTTTGTGTGACATTGTAATGGTGGACTCATATCAATTTTCATTTATCAAAACCCACAGAACTGAATGACCACAGAGTATATCCTAAAGTAAACTCTGGGTGTTAGCTAACAATAATGAATCGACATTCGCTCATCATTTGTAACAAATGGACCACATTGATGCCAATAAACACTGATGAGGGAACCTGTGGGGCACATGTGGTGATGCAAAGAGAAGTTCTCTGTGCTTTCTGCACAATTTTCTGGAAAACTAAATTGCCCTGAAAGGTACCACCTTTTTGAATAAGAATAATAAAGTCTATTAATTTAAAAAGATCTTCTCAGTAATGAGGGCTGTCCATATATGGAATGGGTTGAAAATTTCTATGCCTAACAAAGTTCAAAGAGAGACTGAATGACCACCCATCCTAAAAGAGGTAGAGAGATTTCTTTCTGTGAGTGGGAGACTGAACTGCATGGTCCCTAAAAGCCCTGTCATCTTCTTTAATCCTCTAGAATTGGGAAAAACACTGCTCCTATCCAACCACCTCCTTTTGCTTCTCACTGCTGCTAAGGCCACCAGGAACTCCCATTTTTCCACCCCTGTCTCTTATTATAATCTTAACAGTAGTGGACAGGAGGCATGCACATGTCTGTGAAAACAAAGCTTGTCCCCTTCCAGGCACACCACAAACTGCACTGTTTAAGAACAAGAATGTGACTTACTTTCTTAGCATGTCTAGATACTCATTTCAACATAGGCACTCCATACAAGCTCGATCACTTCTCCTTGGAACTTAGCACAGGTAATGTGATGTAATACTGTAATATCACAAAATTAGTAACAGTCACTAACCAAGTGAATGAATGGTTGGTGGATTTTTTTAAAAGTTAATCAATTGAGTGAAATTCATAAAGTATAAAATGAACCATTTTAAAGTTAATGATACAGTAGTATTAGTCACACAATGTTGTTCACTGCCTTTGTCTAGTTCCAAAACTTTTGCATCACGTTACAGTAAAATATTTTACCCATTAAACAGTTTCACCTCATTCACTCCTTTTTTTAGCTCTCACCATCCACCTCTACACATTCTGTCCCAAAATGGAATCTTACAATATGACCTTCCATGTCTGGATTTTAGCATGTTTTCAAGATTCATCTATGTTGTGGCATGTATCAGTACCATATTCTTTTTGTGGTTGAATAATAATCTATTATAAATACACTATAATTTCTTCGTTTATCCATTGATGGACATTTGAGCTGTTATACATACTGGTACATGTGCTTAAGTATCATTATTTGGGTATATACCTAAGAGCAGAATTGTGGAGTCATGACAATTCTATGGTTAACTTTTTGAGGAATTGCCAAACTGGCTCCACAGATGCTGAACCATCATTGTATTCCCCAATAATGTACAAGGTACACAGTTTCCAGTTCCTCTACTACCTCTCCAACACATTTCCTTTTTTTATTATCATAATGATCCTACTGAATGAGGAGTACCTCTGGATGGTGGATTTGAAAACATTGGGCCTTTGTGCACACATCCATCACACCTGCAGAGATGAATTTACTGTGCAGCTAATAAAGCTGTTTCAGTGTTCCTCACTGAAGACTGCGTGTTGACATGAGAATTCATAATTTTTATTCTTTTCCTTTAAAAGAGCCCTATAAATTATACATTTGCAGCCACACAAAACTTGAGGTTTCTCTGCACACAAGCAAATTAAAATACCTACCAATCATGAGTATAACAGCAACACACTTATCTCCTGCAATGGGTCACTCTTCTGTTTCCTGCATCACCATACTTATACTTCAAGCCTTTATGACAAATATCTCATCATTAATAAGAAGTCTAGGAACCTAGCACTTCATGAGGCACAGAAGGCACTGTAATAATGCCAGACCTCTACCATTGAGACACCCTGAGTTATTGCTAAACATAAATTTCTGTTTCCAAAAGGCTACACACATAATCCTATTGACAATTGCCTCTAATACTCAAATAGAAAATTATAAAAAAATAGAACCATAGGGTGTCTGCAATACTTTAAAACTGTAATCTCTTTTACATTGCTTTTATAATTTATATGTAGCCAATGGGATGATTTTGTCACACCCGCTAAGAGGAATCAAGCTGTGAATACAAATTAGTATGATTGTTGAGCTCCTGATTTCTGTAAAAACCAGTGATTCATATCCAGAATCTGTTCTGATTGCAGACAGATCATGTGGGAGCCCTCAGCCATGCCCAGGTGACTCACAAGCAGGTCCTCCCACTGTGTGCTATGTGCCTTTCAGATCCAGGTCATTTGGATTGAATATTCAGTGTCATACATTTTGTGCCAAACTACACACATTATTTGTACAAGGCATGGTAAGTGGTTTTGACCATAAAATTTGATGACAGTATTCATCAGGAGAGTGGCTTGCCTCTCTGAAAAACCTTGGAAATATATGTTATCATACTATATGGTACTCTCAGTTTTCTATATTTTCCTCTTGAAGATTAAAGTGTTTCCCACAGTTTATCATGTTATTCTCCTCTGCAAAACAAGTTTATCTTACATATAAGAAAACTAAGTTTAAGTTAATGTTCAATTTTTGAAAATTCATCTTCCAGCACATATTGCTATAATAGGACCTAAATGACTAGATTCTCATTCAGTTTTGTTCAATGAGCTCTCAGTGTTCTTCAATTTTCTAAGAGATGTAATTCACTATAAGACTAGTTTGGTCTTTTAAAATCAAAATACTCACTTATTAGCTAAGAATAGTATAGGAAATTAAGGAACCAAAGAACTGATATGTACAGTCCAGGGACATGAACTAAGAGGCATGGAGGTGATGGGATGGAATGCAGGGTGGAGGGGATAAAGGAGGAAAAAATGGGACAACAGTAATAGCATACTCAATAAAATATACCAAAAAAAATAAAATAAAATAAAAAACATTAGTAAATGCAAAAAAAAACACTTTTTAAAGATCAACCAACATTGAGTTCTAATTATTTCCATTTTCTCTTCTTTAGCTGTCAACCTTCTATCACCTATTTTCCATACATGCCATTTTCAGTTCTACAGACTGGGTCTCAGTTAGTTCATTTGAAAGGGATATAATAAAACCCATCTCCTTGAGTTTTGTGATAATCACATTGATATTGACACAGCTAGACTTCCAGAACAGTTAGGAGTTTTTGTCCTTCCACCAAGAAAAGAAAAAGGGTGTTTAAGCCACAGTTTACAGATTTCAACTTGCAAGACTTTTCTTAAGGAACAGTGTTGCACACAGATTATCTGAGGAGCTTGTCAACATACGGATTCTGATTCAGCAGATCCAGGTAGGTAAGAGATTCCACATTTCTGAGCGTTCTCACGGAGTACCAACTCCAGGCCCACGGACCACTCTAAGTAGTATGGCTAGAGTACTCTCTTTCTATCTCACAGTACTGACCGTAACTAAACAGGTAGCTTGCCATCAGTTTTACGACAGTGTTTTCTTTTATTAACTTTATTTTGGTGTAATCACAGATTTATATGCAGTTGTAACAATTCGTATAGAAAGCCTCCATATACCCTTTACCCAGTGGTAGCATCCTACAAAACTATAGTACGATATGAGGATATTAGCATTGATAGTCCACAGGTCTTATTAAGATTGCCCAGTTCCACTTGTACTTGTGTGTGTGTGTGTGTGTAATAAGTTTTATGTAATTTTATCACAAGTGTAAGTTCAAGATACACAATGCTCCCTCAAGGATCACTCCTCTTGCCCTTTTATAACCACACACTTCTCCCTCCTGCCCCACACCCTGTTCTCTCCCTGCCTTCTGACAATCACTAATGTGTTTTCCATCTTTACAATTTTATTATTTTAAGAACATTATATAAAAGGAATCAGTATTTAACCTTTGGAGATTGGCTTTTAATCAGTATTAATTCCCTGGACTCTAGGACCTAGAAATTCATGCAAGTTATTATGTGCATCAATGATTTTTTCTTTTTTTCTGAGTAGTATTCCATTGTGTGGCTGTATCATAATTTAACCATTCAGTCACTGAAGTCGTTTCCAGTTTGGGATTATAAATAAAGCTGCTATCAACATCTGTGTGCAGGGCTTATGTGAACACAAACTTCTATTTCTCTTGGATAAATGTCCAAGAGTACATTTATTGGGTCGTGTGATAATTGCATGTTTAGTTTTATAAGAAACTGCCAAACTGTTTCCCAGAGTGACTGTACCATTTTACATTCCAACTAGCAATGCATCAGTGATTCCATTTCTGCACATCCTTGACAGAATTTGGCATTGTCACTATTTTTTATTTTAGCCACTCTAATGGGTGTGTTGTGATCTCACTATGGTTTTGCTGCACCTTTTCTATTCACCAATGATGCTGTACATCTTTTCAGGGGCTTATCTGCAGTCTATGTATCCTCTTCCATAAGATGTCTGTTCGTATCTTTTACTCACTTTATAATTGGCTTGATTTGGCTTTTTACCGTTAAGTTTTGAGACTTCTTTATATGTTCCAGGCCTTTGTTCTGTATGTAACTAGCAAACATTTTCTCTGTTTTTTCTTTTCATCCTAATAGGATCTTTCACAGGGAAAAATTTTTAATATAGATCAGCTGTAATTTATAATTTTTTCTTTTATGGGCTGTATTTTTGGTTTCAAATTTAAGAACATCTCCAGCTCCAGATCTGGAAGGTTTTTTCTTTTTTTCCCTAGAAGTTTTATCGTTTTATTATTTTACACTTAATTTCATTGTCCATATTGAGTTAGTTTTTGTTATAAGCATGAGGTTCACTTTTTTGCCTTGTTATCCTATTGTTCCAGTACCATTTTTTTTTGCTTCTTCCTTCTTTGAATTTCTTTTGTACCTTTTGTCAAAGATCAGTTGGTGTCTTTTCAATGGTGGCATGAATGTCCTGCAGGTCTGTCCCCAGTGGTAGATAACTGACAGCAATGTAGACAATGGCAGTGATCCAATCAGTACCAGCTCTTCATGAGAATGTAATTACTTACAAGGAAGGGCCTGCTTGCATATTAAGGAAAGTTTCATGACAGAGCCCAATGACAAGCATGGTTCCCTCACTGACTTTCAGAATTTGTCAGCAACTGATCTAATTTAATCTTACTCTTTATTAATCTACTTCTAATAGGCACTTCATGCTTTCATTCAGTGGCTTAAAAGTGAAGAAATATTTAACTTTTATCTTGCCTGCTCACCCTCTTTAACATGTTCAGTTTGGCTCTTTAGTGCTTCGTATCAAATTGATGTCTTTTCACAGATTTAGAAGAGGACAAGCCATGAATTTGACATTCAGAGTATCCCTTAAGTATATGTACCACTCTCTTCTCTATTTCAACATTAAACTGATTATTCATTTTCCACTATCTCTTTATTAGTACTATCTGGAATATAAATGAAGTCTTTCTGTGTTTTCAGAAAAAAGAATCTGTGCAGGTATTTTCCAGTCAAGTAAATGTATTCATGCTAACCATTTGTTACTCACTTACTCTTAAGACAGAACTCACCCAAGCACTTTGCCCTGTTGAACACCGATCCTCCTAGTTTTTCGGTGGGTAGGGACTGGGAGTCTGGTGCTCTGGGACTCCACACACTGGCCACAGTCACACATAGGCCACCAAAGTGCAGACTTTTGTTGTACAGAGTCATGACCTGACTCCATGTGTCTGAGGATCAGCATTCTGACTTCTCCCTTCCGTAGTCTGATTTCTGATCTCTCCTGTGATTGTGCTTCATCAGCTCAGACCATCTTGGATTCTCTCTTCCTACAAGTTGTCTCTCTTCACATTTAAATTATTGAATTACTCCAAAGGGAGCCCCCACATGCCAGGAGCTCTCCATCCATACATCTATACTGGCCTCCCCATTAAACGAGTCAACTTCTGCATCCTCAGCCCCTGCTTCCACTTCTGGCACATAGCCACACAATGCTGCCAAGGCAATGACAGTCTGCTTCAGGGTTGCTACATTTGTTTGGTGGAGTGAAATAGTTCAACACCCTATGGTCACTTCTGCCTCTCGCTACCCCACACTGTCTCATTCTCAGTTGACTGACAGTACAGAAGCTATTAATCTAGTCAGTTCCTAGGATGTTCATCACCAAATCATAGTCACGATTGGGTTGCTGTGCCTTGGAGGCAAGACACCAGGTTCTTCCCCTTCTCCAGCTGTTTTTCTCTCCCAGGCAATCAATCCACCTGGGCATAGATTACTTTCCAGAGAAGATTTCTTACCTTAGTGCTTCAGGTAGTGTTGATTTTGTGCACTTGTTTGCTGATTCTTGGCTTGCATCTTTGTACTTGAAATTCCCTGTGACTTGTACAGCCCAGTAGTGTACAAAGCAGGGACAATAAGAGTTGTCTGTTGGGGGCAAACATGTATTATCATTGGCATTGCTCAGAATTATCAGCACATAGTAATAACAAAAAGCAGAAGATTCCCTGCGGGCAATACAACCTTTCACTGCCTACCCCAGGGAAGATCACTCCCACTGAGCCCTCACACTCACCTTTCCTTCTCTCATCTGAAGGATGCCATAGATTCTGTTCTATTGATTTTATGCTCTGTGCAGTGACTGAGGAGAAGAAACTCTGCCCAGAGGAGCATCACATAAAGTGTCAAATTGTCAAAGTGTCAGGCATGGAGAGGTCACTCCTCCTTCCAATCTGTCCTTCAGATACAGCTCTGCTCCACTGTGCCTACCATGTCACTGCCCATCCTGGAAAACACATCCTTCCACCCCCTCAGAGCAGGTTTGGTGGGAGAGGTTGCATTCCTCACAACTTTGAATATGCTCCTGTGTCACTGCCCTAACAGTCCACAGTAGCCCCTGTTGGCCCCTTGCACCTATGTCTTCCAAGGGAAGACTTTCAGAACCCCACATACTTGGTAACAAACACCCTTCTGAGTATTCTGGGCCAAGGTTTTCTTTATTCAAAACAACAGCATCAACACTGTTCCAAGTACATCACAATTTGTGAGAATTAAATGGGTTAACACAAACCCATTCTCTTTCTGTCTTTAAGAAACTTCTAATATTTCTTGTTTTCCAGCTAGCAATCTCCTGTTTTACAGGAGATTGGTTTAACCTCCTGATTGTTTTAACCATCTCTGTGTCATTTCAAGAGATTTATGGCATTCAGCTTATTATCTTGATCCAGTTTTTCAACTGGTTCATAAAATAGCCTTACCCATTTTTTCTAGGTATGCAAGCATTCCATATAGTCTCCTTGGCAGCTGTCACAGATTTGTACAGACTGAGTGGTTTTAAACAATGGAAATTTACTTCTTATAATTCTGAAGGTTACAATCCAGATCCAAGTGCTATCAGGGTTGGTTCCTGGCAAGATCTCTCAACCTGTCTCACAAATGACTGCTTCTTACTGTGGCCTTTCATGGTCTTTCTCCTATGTGTGAAGAAAAAGAAGGGGTAAAAAATATATATTTACTTCAGGAGGATCAAAATGGTGGAGGAGTGAATGGAAGTCACACTGACCACCTCAAAGGACCAGTCTGGATTTACAACTAATTGTGCCAAAATCACCAGGAACAAACAACTGAACAAGAATGAAAGAAGCCTTATAACCTTGGACAGACAGAAGATTCAACTCAGCACAACCTGACTCGTAAGGAATGCAGAGGAGACATGAGAAGGCTGGCTAGGCACTCTCAGGCCACAGCTACAAGGGGATATTTGAGCAGCCAGTTAGATTCCCCTGAAAGAGCGGAGTCTAAATCATAAGCAGGGTCCCCAACCAGAGCCCCCAAAATACATGGATAACAGCCAGTTGCAAAAAGCGACAGGGCTGTTCTTTGACAGAGATTGGCAGCTGGACACTGAAAAGGTCAATGCATAAATTTTCAACTGCAGACACTTACCCTGGACTCCAGCAAAGGTGGGTGCAGAGTGAGCTAGAGATACATAAGGAGAGACTGAGGATGGAGGCTTTGGGAGGAGAACTGAGAAAGTACCTACTGGGCTCCCCATGCTGAGTCATCCCCCATGTGGCAGCAGCTGTCTTGCTCAGGCAGACCGCTTCCCTGAGCAGAGGCAACCTGAGAGGACCAATATCTCTGTGCCCAGGAGGGACTCTGCCCTGGCTCTGTGGGGCTTAAGCCTGAGTGTTGAGTGCAGAGTGGCAGCCACAGACAGTAGATCCCTATAAAGGAGGGGCACAGTGGACTAGAGATGCTTGAGAAGAATCTGGGGACAGAGATTTTGGGGAGAGAACTGAGAAAGTAGCTTCTGGGATGCTGGTGCTGAATCATCCCCCATAAGGCAGCAGCCATCAAGCTCACACAGACCTCTCACTTCGAGCAGCAGCAGCCTGAGGGGAACACATTATCCCCAACCACAGGAGGGATTCTGCCTCACCCTATGATGCTTAAGCCTGACTGCTAAGTGTAGAGAGACTAGATTAACAACTGAAGGAGACAGCCACAGACTGTAGATTCCAGGAAGTTTCTGACTGCTGAGGTCAACATCTGACATCACCAGAGGTGGATCAAAAAAAAAAAGAAGTATATATTAGAGGCAACCAAGATGAGATCCACTGTGGCCTTCCACATGATTTGCAAAATTTTCTGTGCTACATAGCTGTTAACATTCATTTTTTTGTCCGTCAATTTGGTGCATATTAAGTCACTAGATTATATACTATAGTTTATTTCTCTCCTTTCTCATAGTAGTCTTCATCTCTTTACAGCCTTAGTAATACTGGTTCATTTGTTGATAATGGAATTGCATGCAGGAGTTACTTTTATGGTCATGGGTTTGTTTCCTGGGCTCTGTACTTTTGCCCTGGTAGACAAATAATGGGAAGACAAAGAAACAAACCCCAATCCAAAAGAAAGGAAGAATCCCCAGAAAGACTACTAAATGAAATAGAGGCAACTAAATGATCAGATATTGAGTTCAAAACAATGGTTATAATGAAGCTCAATGAACTCAATGAGCTCAGTAAGAATTACAAAAAACTACAGGGAAACTATGAGGAACTTACTGCAAACTATATCAGCATGAAAAAGGACATAACAACTATTAATAAGGGCCAAGAGCAAATGAAGAATATAATTTCTGAAATGAAGAACACAGTAGAAGGAATCAAAAGCAGGCTTGATGAAGCAGAAGATTGAACCAGTGAACTGGAGGACAAGGTACAAAAAACCTAACAGAAATAGCAAGAAAATGAAAAAGGATCAAAAGAATGAAGAAAGATTAAGGGAAATGCAGGACAAAGTGAAACGTAATAATACCTATATAATAGGAATAACAAAAGGAGAAGAAGAGCAAGGGATAGAAAACCTGTTTGAAAAGTAAAGATAATCTTCCCTAATTTGAGGAGAGAAAAAACCACACAAGCCCAGGAAGCACAGAGGGTCCCAATCAAGAGGAACCCAAAGAGGCCTACTCCAAGAAACATCATAATTAAAATACCAGATATCAAAGACAAAGAGAGAATAGTAAAAGCACTAAGGGAGAAAAAGGAAGTAATGTACAGGGAGCCCCAATAAGACTAAAAGCTGACTTCTCCACAGAAACACTAGCCAGAAGGGAATGACAAATATATTCTGAGTAATAAAAAACAAAGGCCTACAACCAAGACTACTCAACCCAGCAAGGCTCTCAATTAAAATGGAAGGTGAAATAAGGAATTTCCCAGAGAAAAGAAAGGTAAAAGTATATACCTCTTCTAAACCATCATTGCAAGATATGCTAAAGGGACTGTTTTAAGAAGATGAAAAAAAGTGAGAGAGATTGGAACACAAGAACAATGGGGGAAAAATGAATAAATACATATCAATAATTTCACACGTAAATGGATTAAATGCCACAATTAAATGACATACAGTAGCTGAATGGATGAGAAAACATGACCAGTACATATGATGCATACAGGAGACCCACCTCATAACAAAAGGCCTACAAAGGCTGAAAATAAATGGTTGGAAAAAAAATTCCTTAAAAAAAGTAAGCAAATGGACAGGAAGAAAAAAAAAGCTAAGATAGTTATACATCAGACAAACTAGATTTCAAAACAAGGACATAAAAAGACACCCAGAAGCAAACTTCATGATACTCTAAGGAAGAACCCATAAAGAAGAAAAACATTGTAAACCTACATGCACCCAACATAGGAGGACCCAAATGTATAAGGAAAATCATGGCAAACCTCAAGAAAGATAAAGACAGCAACACACTTATAGTGGGGGATTTTAATACTCCATTGTCAACAATGGATACATCATCCCAACAAAATGTCGGCAAGGATATTGTGAAACTAAACTATGCACTAGATCAAATGAACCTAAAAGATATAGATAGAAACTTTCAGCCCAAAGAAGCAAACTACACATTCTTTTCAAATGCACATGGAACATTTTCAAAGATGGACCACATGATAGGACACAAAACAAGCCTCAAAATTTAGGAAAATTGAAAACTTCTGAAGCATTTTCTCAGACCAAAAGGGCTTAAAACTACAAACAAAATCTCAAGGAAAAAAGTCAAAAACATTCAAACTTATGAGACTGAATAGCATGCTATTAAACAATGAATGGGTCAATAATGAGATCAAAGAAGAAATCAAAAATTTTCCGGAAACAAATGAAAATGAACATACAACAGTCCAGAACCCATGGGACATAGCAAAGGCAGTCCTGAGAGGAAAGTTCATAGCAATACAGGTCTACCAAAAAAAGAAGAAATATTCCAAATAATCAACCTAACCCTACGTCTACAATAACTGGAGAAACAACAAGAAGCAAAGCCCAGAGTGAGCAGAAGGTAGTAAATAACCAAGATCAGAGCAGAACTGAGTGAAATAGAGACCAAAAGAACAATTCTAAAGATCAATAAAACCAGGAGCTAGTCCTTTTAAAAGATAAACAAAATTGACAAGCCTTTAAGCAGACTCATCAAGGAAAAAGAGGGATGCCGATAAATAAAATCAGGAATGAAAAAGGAGAAATTACAATTGATACCACAGGAATACAAAGATTTGTAACAAATAACTATGAATAACAATATATGAAAAAAATTGAACTCCTGGGTGAAATGGACAAATTTCTAGAAAAACATACTATTCCAAAACTGAAATAGAAGAAGCAGAAAGCCTGAACAGACTGATAACAGCTGGTGAAACGGAAGAGGTAATCAAACAACTCTGGAAAAACAAAAGCCCTGGACCAGATGGTTTCACAGAAGAATTTTACAAAACATTGAAAAGATAACCCCTATCCGTCTCAGACTATTCCAAAAAATCCAAGAGGAGGGAAGACTCACATACTCTTTTTATGAGGTCAGCATCATCCTAATCCCAAAACCAGATAAAGACACAACAAAGAAAGAAAACTACAGGCCAATATTGCTGATGAACATAGATGCTAAAACCCTCAACCAAATATTGGCAAACTGCATCAAGCAATTCATTAAAAAGATCATATACCATGATCAAGTGGGATTCATCCCAGGGATGGTGCAATATTCGCAAATCAATAAGTATAAACAAAAGGAAATACAAAACTCACATGATCATATCAATAGATGTGGAAAAAGCATTTGATAAGGTACAGCATGCATTTACAATAAAAAAAACACTGTGAAAAATTGCAATAAAGGAGCCATACCTCAACATTATAAAGGCCATATATGAAAAACCTACCACCAACATAGTACCCAACTGGTCAAAACTAAAAACCTTCCTTATAAGATCAGGAAGAATGCAAGGATGTCCTCTTTCACCCCTTCTATTCAACACAGTATTGCTAGTGCAAGCCACAGTTATCATACAAGAGAAAGAAATACAAGGCATCCAAATTGGAAATGAGGAAGTAAAACTCTCATTGTTTACTGATGACAGGATAGTGTACATCAAAAACCTTATATAGACTCCAGCAAAAAACTATTCAATCTGTTAAGTGAATTTGAAAAAAACAACAGGATACAAAGTCAACATTCAGAGGTCAAAGGCCTTTTTGTACACCAACAATGCAATATCAGAACCATAAATCAGGAAATAAACCCCATTTACTATAACAACAAGAAAAATAAAATGCCTAGGAATAAACTTAACCAAGGATGTAAAAGACCTGTACTCAGAAAACTACACTGCCCTGAAGAAAGAAATTAAGGAAGATACAAATAAATGGGAGCATATACCTTCTTCATTGATTGGAAAACTTAACATCATCAAAATGTCCACACTACCCCCAAAAATTAATAAATTCAATGCAATCCTTATTAAAATGCCAATAACATATTTCACAGACATAGAACAAACATTTCCAAAATTTATGTGGAATCATAAATGACTATGAATAGCTGTAGCAACTTTAAGAAAGAAGAGCAATGTAGGAGGGACCACAATACCTGACATCAAAATATAAGGCCACTGTAATCAAAAGAGCCTGGTACTGGTATAAGAACAGACACACAGATCAAAGGAACACAATAGAGAGCCCAGAAATAAACCCTTGTCTCTGTGGTCAATTAATACTCAACAACGGAGGAAGAAGCATAAAATGGAGTAAAAATAGCCTCTTCAACAACTGGTGTTGGGAGATCTGGTCAGCTACATGCAAAAAAGTTAAATTCAACAACCAACTTACACCTCACACAAAAATCAACTCAAGGGGGATAAAGGACTTAAATATAAGTCACAACACCATAAAAGTCTTAGAGAATAAAGGCAGGAAAATCTCAGATAGTCCATGCAGCAATATTTTCACCGATATGTCCCCAGAGCAAGGGACATAAAGGAAATAATAAGAAGTGAGACTTCATCAGAAAGGAAGTTTCTGCAGGGCTAAAGAAAATGGCAGCAAAATGAAAAGTTAACCAACCAAATGGAAAATACATTTGCCAATGACACCTTAGACAAGGGACTGATCTCCAAAATACATAAATAACACGATTCCACTCCTAGAACACAAACAATACAATTTAAAAATGGGCAAAGGATCTGACCAGACACTCCTCCAAGGTGAACATTCACAGGACACAGAGACATATGAAAGGATACTCAGCATCACTAGCCATCAGAGAGATGTAAATTAAAACCACAATGAGATACCACTTCATGCCAGTCAGAATGGCCATCAGAAACAAATCAACAAACAACAAGTGCTGATGAGGATGTGGAGAAAAGAGAACTCTAGCATACTGTTGATGGGAATGCAGCAACCATGCAAAACAGTTTGGAATTTCCCAAAAAACTAAAAATGGAACTGTCTTTTGACCCAGCATTTGCACAGCTGGTATTATATCCCAAGAATCCTCAAACACCAGTTCAAAAGAACCTATTCACCACAATGTTTATAGCAGCACAATTTACAATAGCCAAGGATTGGAAGCAACCTAAGTGCCCAACAGTAAATGAGTGGATCCAAAAACTGTGGCACACTTACACAACGGAATACTACACAGCAGAAAGAAAGAAAGAGCTGCTACCCTTCGCAACAGCATAGATGGACCTGGAGAGCATTATGCTAAGTGAAATGAGCCAGGTGTTGAAAGAGAGATACCATATGATCTCACCTATAAGTGGAACCTAATCAACAAAATAAACAAGCAAGCAAAATATAACCAGAAACAATCCGACAGTTACCAGAGGGGTGGCAGGAGGGGAGTAACAGGGGAAATGGAGGGAAAGTGTCATCAAGGAACATGTATAAAAGACCCATTGACAAGGCCAAATGGGGGAAAGATGGAGAGTAGTAGGTGGGGGCGGCCTCAGGAAAGTTGTGATGGGAAAATGTTGATGTGTGGATAATGGGAGGGAGTGCAGGGCAGAGTAGTTGTAGGGGGGAAAATGAGAAAACTGTAATATCATAATCAATAAAATATTTTAAAAAAGGGAAGGAAAGGGGAAGGACTGCTCTAATACCCCTCCTCTCAAAGGACACCAATGCTATCAGATAAGAACTTCCCAATTACGACCCCATTAATCTCACAATTTTTTTTCAAACAAATCATAGGTATTTATTTATCTTTTCCATTACCATTTAGTCTCCTTATACATCCTGTCCCACAGCAATCACCACATTGTTGTTCATGTCCATGAGTCCTTTATCCTCTATGTGCAATCCCTCCACCCCTAACATCACCCCAACTGGTTGTCATCTTACTCTATCACTCTGTCTCTGTTTGGCTAGTTACTTCAGTTTGTTCATTAGATTCCACATATGAGTGAAATCGTTTGATATTTGACTTTCTCTAAAAGACTTATTTCACTTAGCATAGTGTTCTCCAAGTCAATCAATACTGTCCCAAAAGGTAAAATGTTCTTTTTTCTGGACAAGTAGTATTCCATTTTGCAAGTGTCCTATAGTTGTTTTATCCACTCATCTACTGATGGACACTTGGGCTGCTTCCATATCTTGGTGATTGTAAATAACACTGCAAATATTATGATTTTTTTCCAAATTAGTGTTTTAGATTACTTAAGATATATTCCCAGAAGAGGGATTACTAGGTCAAAAGGTAGATCCATTTTTAATTTTATGAGGTATCTCCACTATGGCTGCAGCAGTCTGCATTCCCACGAATAATGCAAAGGGGTTCCACTTTCTCCACATCCTTGCCAGCACTTGTTTGTTGATCTATTGATGATAACCATTCTTACAGGAGAGAGATAGTATCTCATTGTGGTTTTAATTTACCTTTCTCTGATGATTAGTGATGTTGAGCATCTTTTCATATGTCAATTGGTCATCTGTATGTCCTCTTTAGAAAATTGTCTATTCAGATTCTTTGCCCATCTTTGAATTGGGTTGTTGGTTTTTGTTTCTTTTGTTGTTTTGGTGTTGAGCTTTGTAAGTTCTTCATAAATTTTGGAAATTGAACCCTTATCAGGTGTATTGGCAAATATGTTCTCCCATTCTGTGGGTTGTCTTTTTATTTTGTTGCTGATTTTCTCTGCTGTGCAACAACTTTTTAGTTTGATGTAGTCCCAGTTATTTTTTCTTTTGTTTCTCTTACCTGAGGAGATATATACATTAAAAAATTTCTATAAGCAATATCTAATATATTACTGTCTGTATTTTCTTCTAAGATATTTATTGTATGGGTCTATCATTTAAGTCTTTGATCCAATTCGACTTTATTCTTGCATGTGGTATAAGAAGATGGACTGGTTTCATTTTTCTGCAAGTATTTGTCCAATTTTCCCAACACTATTTATTGAATAAACTATCTTTGGTCCATTGTGCTGCCTCCCCCTGTCAAATATTAATTGACTATAAAACTGTGGCTTAGTTTCTGGGATCTCTATTCAGTTACATTGATCTATGTGTCTGTTTTTAGACACACAGAGCAATGTGTTTTTATGCTGTATTGATTACTATGGCCTTATAATACAGTTTAATATCAGGTTTTATGATTCCTCCAACTTTGTTCTTCTTTCTCAGGACCACTGTTGCTGTGCAGGACCTTTTGTGGTTCCATATAAATTTTTGAAACATTTGTTCTAATTCTGTGAAATACTTCATTGGGATCTTGATAGAAATTGAGTTGAATCTATAGATTGCTTGGGTAGTATGGGCATTGTAATGATGTTGATCCTTCCTATCCATGAACACAGTACATGCTTCCATTTATTGCTATCTTTAATTTCTTTCTCCAATGCATTATAATTCTCCATGTACAGGTCTTTTTTATCCTTCAGTAGATTTATTCCTAGATATTTTATTATTTTGGGGGCTGTAGTGAGTAAGATTGTTACCTTAATTTCCTTTTCTGTTAGTTCAATATTGGAATGTAAAAATGAAAGTGAGTTCTGGATATTAACTTTGTATCCTGCTACTTTGCTGAAATCATTTATCAGTACTAGTGGTTTCTTGGTGGAATCTTTGGGGTTCCCTATGTACAGTATCATGTCATCTTCAAATACAGATAGTCTTCCTTTCTAATTTGGATGCCTTTTATTTCATCTTGTCTGATTGCTGTGCCTGAGACTTCCAGTACTATGTTGAATAAGACACGTGAAAGTAGGCATCCCTATTTTGTTCCCAATCTGACCAGGAATGATTGTAGTTTTTGCCCATTGAATGTGATGCTGACAGTAGGTTTGTCATTCATGGTCTTTATTATGTTTAGATATGTTTCCTCTATTCCCACTTTGCTGAGAGTTTTTATCATAATTGGGTGCTGAATTTTATCAAATGCTTTTTCTGCATCTAGTGACATGATCATGTCATTTTTAACCTTTATTTTGTTTATGTAGTGAATCACATTTATTGATTTACAAATGTAGCAACATTGCATTCCCACAGTAAATTTCATTGATCATGGTGTATGACTTTTTTGAAACATTGCTCTATTTGGTTTGCTAATATTTTGATGAGGATTATAACATCTATGTTTATCAGAGATATTGGCCTGTATTTGTCTTTGTATTATCTTTATCTGTTTTTGGCATTACGATAATGCTGGCCTCTTAAAATGAGTTTGAGAACATTCCCTCCTCTTGAATTGTATGAAACAGTTAGAGAAGGAGAGGTGTTATTTCTTGCAATGTTTGGCAAAATTGACCTATGAAGCCATCAAGTCCAGGGTTTTTGTTTGTTGGGAGTTTTTTTTTTTTATTACTTTGATTTCACTAGGTGTAATCTATCTATTCAGATTCTCTGATTCTTTCTGCCTTAGTTTTGAAAGATTGTATGTTTCTAGGAATTTATTCATTTTGTCCAGGTTGTCCATTTTGTTGCCATATTTCATAATATTTTCTTACAATCCTTCGTATTTCTTTGATGTCACTTATTGTTTTCTCTCTCTTTTTTTTAATTTAGGTCCTTTCTCTATTTTTCTTGATGACTTTGGTTTAAGGTGTGTCAATCTTGTTTACTTTTTAAAGAACCAGGTCTTGGATTCACTGATCTTTTGTAACATTTTTTAAGACTCTATTTCATTTATTTCTGCCCTGTTCTTTATTATTTTCCCCCTTCTACTGACTTTGGGTTTTGTTTGCTGTTCTTTTTCAAGTTCCTTTAAGTGTAATACTAGATTGTTTATTTGATCTTTTTTAATTTTTTACAGATAGGCCTATAATGCTATGAATTTCCCTCTTATGATTTCTTTCCTAGTGTCCCACAGATTTTGGGTTGTTGTGTCCTCATTTTCACATGTTTCAAGATAGATTTTTATTTCTTCCTTGATCTCATTTTTGACCCATTCATTGTTTAATAACATTTTATGTTGCTTCCATGTCTTTGCTTTTTTTTTTCCAGTGTTTTTCTTCTGATTGATTTCTAGTTTCATAGGACTGTGGCCAGAGAAGATGTTTGATATTATTTTTTATTTTGATTTAATCACTTTTCCCATTACCATTTAGCGTCCTTATACCCCTTTCCCCCAAGCAATCATCACACAGTTGTCCATATCCATGAACTTTTTCACCCTCTGCTCAATCCCTCCACAACCTTAAACTACCCCCTCCCCACCACTAGCCATATTTCTCCATCTACTCTCCATCTTTGATACCGTCTCTGTTTTGCTTCTTAGTGCAAAAAGCATCTGTGCTTCTGCTGCAAAAATCTGCACAATTTGGAGCAGAAGGAAGAAATAAACATTCAACCACAACAGAATGAAGAAACAAGAATTCAAAAAAATGAGGAGAGGCTTAGGAACCTCTGGAACAACTTTAAGCTCTCCAACATCTGAATCACAGTATTTCCAGAAGGAGAAGAGGAAGAGCAAGAAATTGAAAACTTATTTGAACAAATGATGGAGAACTTCCCCACTCTGGTGAAGGAAAAAGACTTCCAGGAAGTCCAGGAAGCTCAGAGTCCCAAAGAAATTGGACCCAAAGAAGAACACACCAAGGAACATCATAATTAAGTTGCCCAAGATTAAAGATAAGGAGAGATTCTTAAAAGCAGCAAGAGAAAAGTAGACAGTTACCTACAAAGAAGTTCCCATAAGACTATCAGCTGATTTCTCAAAAGAAACCTTACAGGCAAGAAGGAGCTCAAAAAAAGTATTTGAAGTCATGAAAGCACATACCTATTTCTAAGATTACTCCATCCAGCAAAGCTATTATTTAGAATGGAATGGCAGATAAAGTACTTCCCAGATAAGGTAAAGTTAATGGAGTTCATCATCACCAAACCCTTATTATATGAAATATTAAAAGAACTTATCTAAGAAATAGAAGATGAAATACTATGAACAATAAAATGACAACAAACAACCACCAACTGAACCTAAAAAAACAAAAACAAAAACAAACTAAGCAAACTGCTAGAACAGGAACAGGATCACAGAATGGAGATCACATAGAGGGTTATCAGTGAGGGTGGGAGGGAATTGAGGAAAAGGTACAGAAAATAAGAAGCATAATGGTAGGTACAAAATAGACAGGAGGAGGTTAAGAATAGTGTAGGAAAGGGAGAAGCCAAAGAACTTATATGTATGACCCATAGACATGAACTAAGTGGGGGAATGCTAGTGGAGGGGGTGCAGGGTGGAAGGGAATGAAGGGGAGAAAAAAAAGTGGAACAACTGTAATAGCATAATCAATAAAATATGTTTTAAGTATTTAAAAAATAAAGTGATAATTGATATGTATGTATTTATTGCCATTTTATTCTTTTAGCTATGTTTCCGTTTTCTTTTTCTTCTTTGTCTTCATAAAGCAGTCCCTTTAACATTTTTAGTGATATTGGTTCAGTGGTAAAAAACTCCTTTAGCTTTTTCTTGACAATGACCTCATACTAAATTCAGTAGTTACATCAGTAAATCATCTAAGGTCACATTCTGGATTCCAGGTGGACACGAATTTTGGCAGAGTACATTCAAGGTAGTACACTGCTTAACATTTCCTTCTGTAACATTAACCTATATGTTCTAACTCAGTTCCCTTTTTTAAGCTATATTTCCTCCTCACAACTAATTACATTTTTCTTTTTTCAATTATTTTTTCTAAAACATAGCTAATAATTCCCTTCTTCTGCCTAGAATCCTGCTATGGGTCCCCATTGGTCTAACTGAGCTTTCAAACCAAATTATAGGTAATTTGGGACCCTGTGTCAAAATGTTTGAGCTTTCATTGTGCTCCTCAAGGCAGCAACTAACACATTTTCTCAGGTTATACCTTTGCCTTGAGCGCTCTTCCTCCACCAAAGTGCCATTCACCCTTCAAACTTCTCCTCGAATATCATCACATCCATGTGAACTCACCCCATCCACCATTCCACATTCCACCCCAGCAAGATTCATCATCTGTCTGTTGTTCTGATGCAACATTGTTAAACTAGAGATCATGTATTGTGGGGTGACAGGAAACTTTCTTATCAAACACAGAGAGTTTCCAAAGGAACACTTTCATGATTCATACCTTGCATTTGTGTTTTTTCTTTAACCGACGTTTCTGAGTTACAGGAATGTCACACCCACAGACCACAATGTGTCATTCCCACAGTGTCTCCGCTCCTTCACAGGGGCTTTTCGAAATCCCATGACAAAAGAAAGCTCACCTCTAGGTCATCCCTGTATTACAGTGATACACCACCCAGAGTGAAAACACTTCTACAGCCCAATACAGGACAGATGTGAATTACATGATTTTCTTTCTGCCTGCAGCTCTGAATGAATTTAAAGAATTGAGGAATACTGCTGTAATTCTATTCTTTTTCAATAACTTTTTTAAAAATGAGTTTTCTCTGTACCCCTATCAAAAAAGGAATAAATATTATTCTAACAATAATTATTTTTTAAATTTTTCCTTTGGTACGTAATTTTTAATTTTTATCTTTTGTATTAGATTATATTTATATTTGCTACATTTATTTTTGTTTTTGTCAAAAGACTTAAGTAAGGCTTACATAGTTACTTTTAGGGTCTTTTTACTTTTTTATTGAATTCATTGGGGTGTCACTGGTTACCGAACTTATACAGGTGTCAGGTGCAAAATTCCACAAAACATCAATAATCAAATTTTTAAATCCTTATCCATCTCAATAAGAGTATTCAATACTACTTCTATGTTTATTTATCAAAATTTCTAAAATATGTACATTATTTACTAAATCTTTCATTAAGGAATTACAAGGAATAATCCTTTTAAAATAATTTTAATATGAATAAGAAATATCAAATACAGCTCGAATGAAACATATCTACATGACATATATATCCATTAGTTTCTTCTTTTACCCTCATTTGATTTTTTATTTATCTCATGAAATATGTTTCTTCATCTCTGTTTTCCACTTTTCATTCAACCACTGTTACCTTAAAAAATATATTCCTAGTTTCCATATACATGTAGGTGGGGGAGAAGATTGGCAAATATTACTATGAAAAAGAAGCTGGGGAAAAAAGAAAAGATGATGACATAGATATTCAGATGGTCAGCTACTGCAAAAGGATAAACACAGAGTAGTTGAAATATAGTCATTTATTTGAAAGGCTGGCATGATTTCTAATATAATTTTCAGTATTTTAACCAGAGGAAGGTTTGCGCAGTACATGCTGGTATGATTAAGTGGCAATTATATGGTCAATTAGGGTTTTTAGATAATCCAGCAAAAGAAAAGCATTCTCTTTAGGTCTTAAGGCTTGAATTAAATGTTCTGACAGTTTGAATATCTGACTTTATAGTTAATGATCCACCAACCCTCAACTTCACTTTTTATAGATTATTGTTTCAGTGCATTGAGGCACATCAAATAAGGACAGACAAAAGTTTAGACTTAATGGGTTTATTTAGTCAATATGCATTTATTCAAAACCTAGCTGTCCTAGATCTTGTAGGGGATAAAGAAACGTAGAACTTCTGACCTTGAGAACTACAGTCAGTGATGGTGTCATCTACATGCATGGTTTCAAACATCCCAAAGTCACTTTGACATACAAAGCCTTATGGTTATCACACAAAAAGACATTGTCCACATGCCCACTGTATACAAACCTCTCCTTTCTGAATTCTAATTTATAGTAATCTCATCTTCATGACTCTGGTCTCTTAAAGTAGGAACCTAAGAGTTATTTTTGATTCCTTATTTGGATTTATCCAAACTACCCATGAAGTTCAAATCTTTTGATTTCTGACTATAAAATAGTTCTTTATTCCCTCTTTTTCCTTCACTGGCTCTAACTTATCATATTGGTTCCTTCCCTTGTGCCCTGCATTCATACCCCTCTTCTTCATCATATGTTGGACATCATATGTGATGTCATCTACCTTTGTGATATTCTGTTAATCCCACCCAGACTCTAGTTTGTAAGAGGAGGAGACATAATAGTAAGTGGAGCAGGAGAGAGACAGAAACGGACACATGAGTATCAGATTGGACTACAAAAAATAAATTCACATTGTTTTATTTGAAGCCATCTCCCATGTCTGGATCTTTAACCACTGGAAACCACCAGTATAGTAGTAATGATAACAATAACCACTAAAACAACAAATGAACCATTTAGCAACTCCTCATGCCTTTGTTTCCTTGTCTTAAAAATGAGACTAACAATAGCACCTTCATAATGTTTATGGGAGAGCTAATGAACCAATGCACGTGAAGTACCCAAACTTTGTCTGGAACCCAGTGAGTACATGTGACATGTCAGCTCTCAATACCGTTCAGTTAATTTATGTGCTGTGCCTCACGCAGTACTTTCAGTCACCTTCTGAGGAAAATATTATTAGCCCCACTTTCAGGTGAAGAATCTGAGATTTACAGAGGGCAGGTGATTTGCTCAAAACTAAAA
Organism: Mormoops blainvillei; assembly: GCA_004026545.1. NCBI lineage: Eukaryota > Metazoa > Chordata > Mammalia > Chiroptera > Mormoopidae > Mormoops > Mormoops blainvillei. Next base: position 83,536 of record PVJD01005980.1, read on the forward strand.
AGCAGTCAAGGCAGAACTCAGACTCACCCTCATTACAGCTATGTCCTGCTGGTTCAGGTGGGTGAGTTTTTGGAATTTGGTAGTACTTGAAGAACAAACGACAGTGACCATAGGTGATGGGGGAAGGAGATAACCAGGAAAAGAAGGGGAAAAGGGAAACAAAGGAACACAAATAGAGGACTCATGGGCATGGGCAATAGTGGGGAAAGATTGACTGTGGGAGTGAGAGGGGAATGGGACAGAGGAAAGCAATGGAGAAAAAGACAGGGTAGCAGTAACTGAACAACATTTAAAAAAAAAAGAATTTGATAGTACTTGAGGATAGAAAGATAAGGCCTGTCCAAAATGTCAGAACCATACACATAGTTGACCTAAATAACGTAAAAAATGTAAAATATCAGGGCAAAAAGAAGTAATTTAATATGTATTCCTCTAGTAATCAAGCCTCAAATAATGAGTTAGGCAGTAGTTTTCTACCATGTTACAATCTGTCATTAACCTCAGTACCTTTAAAAATAAAGCAGTATTATTTCATCCCTCACAGTCTGTTCACCCTCCTTAGGAGACCACCCAGTGTTGTGAGCAAGCACAGGCTGTGAGTGCCATAGGACACAGACTATATGGTCAGCACCCAGCACGGTGCCTGCACATTGTACAGAAATCAAATCCCAGGCTTTAACCTGGACACTTTGGGAAAGCCTAACTTAGAAAGGAAAGAAAAGCTGCCATGAACCTTTCCATCCGTGTAGACTCTCCACGCAGTCCTGCACACTGGCCATTAGCCATGTGTCTTTTCAAATTTAAATGTATTTGAGGTTAAATAACATTAAAAATTCAGGTTTCTCAGCCAAACTATCCATATTTCCAGTGCCCAAAGACCACATGTAGCTGGGGGCTACCATATCAGGTAGCACAGACTATGTCCACCATTGTGAATTACATTATTGGAGAGTGCTATCAGGACTGAGAGTAACACCCACTGAGAGAGCCAGGCCACAAGGCAGAAGCCACACACCCCACAGAGAGTGCAAAGCACATAAAACATACCTCAGTTGTTTTATTTTTTAATTAATATGATATCTACTGGTCTTTGTCCACTCTTCACTTTCCAAATTCATCACAACCATTTCTCATCACAAATGCAGTTCCTACTCAGAAACTAGCATTCTTAGGAGAAATTACCTTCTCCTGGATTTAGCCTTGGTGCTGAGGAAACTTCAAAGCCAATCCAATCAAGCTAAGACAGAAACAGAAAAATACTTCCACAAGCATATACCCGAATCCTACAGCCTCTGCCCCTTGGCCCTCCCCCAATTTCCTTTTCGCTTGATGCCCACTGTGACGTTCTTGTCACAGTCCCACCAGGGCAGCCCAGAGCAGATCCTCCAGTGTCCCAGGAGGAAGAGCAGAGTGACCAAGAATGATACCATCAGTTCATATGTATTGGGGAGAGAAGAGAGGTATGTTCCTTAATCTTCTCAATATTCTCTTCTGAGTCTCCAGGTGATCTTAAATTATCAAAAAAGCTGAAAAGACTAGTTTTGGTGATTTTTAAAAGTGTTATTTGCTGTGGAATGCCTCCCGTATTTGAAATCTTCTCTAGAAAGAAATTCTAAAGGCCAGAGCTGATGCTGTAGCAAAACTCTATTTACATCATTCCTTGTGCAGACATCAGAGTCTTAGCTAACTCACCAGCACCCTCCCCAGAGCTCATTGGCAACATGATGAATGATGATGATGGTGGGCAAATAAGAAGTAAACAAAACACAAAAAAGAGCTAATTTCAACCTCCATTGGATGCACGAGGGGCCAGAAAATCAATGTTTGACAAATAGAAAATGACAAAATCAGTAAGGGAAGACTTCTATTTTCAGTTTTCTAAGACCTTTGCCCACAATGGGGTGTTAAAATCAAGAAAAATAACCAATAAAAACATGCTCAGTGGGCTCTATTTAAAATGCATTATCACAAGCTACAAACATAGAACAGGAATGAATTGCTTTTTTGTTCAAAAGAAGTTTAATGGTTTCTTTAATTTATAGTAGGTTGTTTTAGCCTTTGAAACTTGATTACATTTTGGAAAGAAGACTATGCAAGTCTAGGACCCAGCCTGAAGTTCTCACTATGACTAACCATCTACGCCACCTTTGGTGGACACGACCAAATTATTCATGCATTCATTCATTTATTCATGCAACAAGCATTTATTAAACACTCACAGTTGCCAGGTATTTCAGGGCTAGAGGATGGAAATATTAATTCCCTAAGGTCTTGAGGGAAAACAGAAAAGTAACATATAACAGACTGATATGCTACAGGCCACAGTAGAGGGACATGGGAGGGTTCACAGGTTTTTCATTTATTTGGTGTATCTGTTAAAAATTGCGCTACAGAATTAGAGAATGGGATACCAATTAGGGACCAAAATAAATATCCTATCTGTAATTTCCTTTATGGACAGCAGTGATAAAGAAATGGCAGTGGACATAGTTAGCTAATAGCTCTCTCACCCACAGCACTTGGCACAAGACCGGTGGACACACTCCATATATCCAGTGACAGTGTCCATCAGGCCTGTTGTTTTATAACACCTTTCTCACTTAGTCCTCAAAGTGAATATTTATATACTGACCTGGAGAGAAGTAGCCACTGCCTGCTCAATGTTCTGCATACATTACTCAGACTTCCATTATTTAATTGTTAAGTAACAATTAGGTCAGTCATAATGTAGTAGAAACAAATAGACCAGGGTCAAATAGCATCTCTGGAATTTACTAACAGCGTTACTTGAAGAAAATAAATGTACCCTTTGGTGAACACCACCTTTTTCAACCATAAAATGGGAATAGTAAGACCCACCTCACAAACCTATTGTGAAGGTTAGAGAAGACAATGTGTCTGGCACACCTGTGCCAGAACCTAGCATCTGGAAGATGCACATTCAACTGCTGAGCAATCAGAAGGATGTATGTCCACACACTTGCTTCTCCCTCTTGCCTCCTATTGTACATGTAGCGCTCTTTCCTACCTAATGATAGTTTTTTGAAAGTAGGGACAGTATGCAGTTCTCTCTTCAGAGAGTATACTCAAGAAATGTTGGGGGGAATCAATGAATGGCAACCTTGGCTCAAGGATTTTCTTTCCTTGAATAATCATTGAATCTACACTGAAGTTGTTTCAGATGATTTTATTTTTGAAACACTTCTGTCTGTTCAATGTGAAATTATGGAGTTTTCATGGGTTGTTTATCAGAAGAGGTAAATAATAAGTAAATATGATAATACCTGGGTACAACTTCTTCAAAAACTATCTGTTGGAAAAGGATTTAGGTTCAGTTAACATATCTTCCCCAAAGTAAGCCTCTCCCGAAGAAATATTGCCTGCTTACTGATGAGGCTCAAGAGAGAGAGATATAGACAGGACATTTTTTTTAAATTGCTAGGTGTAGCCAGTAAGCTAATCCCCATAAAAGTAATGATGGCCAAATTTATTTAGGGTTCCAAAGAAAAGGGATTTACAATCACTAGATGGCATTTTCTTTCAATCTAGCAGGTTGTAGTTTCACTTACGTTTATTCAGTCATAAGATCATAGACAACCCTGAAAGGAAAGGCGCAATGTGCTAGAGACATTCTTCCAGGAAATGAAACTGTCTGTTCCATATAACTTTGAAGGTGCTGACAGATTTTACTTAAGCTTGGTACATGATTCAACGTAAACTTCTATGTATGGCTTCCTGTGGCTCCATAAGCCATTTTGTTTCATAGAAAAAATCATTAAATGAACATATCTTATATTTTTTTATATATTTCTGTAAAATTTAGCATGTGTACATAGGTACGTTATAGCCAAAAAAAAAGGGGAGGGCTGGAAATTGGGAGCTGGCTTTAACATCATTTGGCAGTATTTCAAAACCTCTAAACTTGGACGGCCTGGATGATTATCATTAGAAGATTCTACTTTCATGAATACAAGTTATCACTCTTTTTCAGCTAATTAATAGTACATGGACAAGTCCTTTCTACCTATAACTAAAATATAAGAATATAAATTCAACATTAGCCTTAATTCTTTTAAACCTGAACATTAACAATGCTTTCCTATTCATCTATCGCTTACCGTGCATTTATTAAAGAGTACCTACTATGTGTTAAACATTGTGTTAGGAACTGAAGAAACAGAGAACAAAGGTACAGTCCCTATCTTCTTAAGTATCTCAGAGTTTGAAGGATAAAGAAAAGAAAAATGGTGGGTCTTGTGTTGTGAGTCATGATAGAGGTGAGCCCGGGGGCTACGAGGGTCAGAGAAAATCACATGAGGGGGCCATCTGGTCCAAATATTGATAGATGAATTTAAGTTATCTGCATACCTTCACCTCATCTAAAAGGTGGGGCAACATATTCCAAGCTCTTGGAACAGCATGGGCAAAAAGCATCAAGGTGAGAAACTCGGTATTTGAGGAACTGCTACCAGTGTGTGTATGAGAAGCTGTAAAGGGCGAATGAGACACAGCATAGAGCCTGTATACCATTAAAAAGAGCTTGAGTTTTTTCTCAAAGTCATGTGGAGGCAAAGGATTTGACGTAAATAGGGATTGCTAAGTGATCTGAATTCAAGAGATATCTAGCTACAAGACCAATGGCAAGGAAACCAGTGCCAGAAGAAGAGGGTGAATAGTTTAGGTAGATGAGGATGCTAACAGATACTCAAAGGGAGGAGGAGGAGAAATGGGGGGGAAAGGGAAAGGAGCAAAAGGAAGAAGGTAGAGGAGGAGGAGGTGTGGGGAGCATGGTTAGGTTTGAGGGGAATAGAGAATGATAATGCATTGGGATTTGGTGCAGGTTAAATTTGAAATGAGCAGAACTGCTATATGAAGAGGTCAATAGGCAGATGCTTGTACAAGTCAACAGCTCCATAAATTGGTATTAGATGGAGGTAGAGAGTTGGTCACATCAACATACATGGTGATCTTGAAACTATGAGAGCAGGAAATTTCCCAGGAAACAAGTATAAAGAGAAAAAAGAAGAGCTGAATCTTGGGGAATATTGACTTTTAAATGGATAGCACTAGAATTTAAGAACACCAAAATGTTGGAACTGAAAATGTGCAGTAAATCAAGAATGACATTACCGGTTCTTTAGAAAAAGATAGTTTTAAGGACCTAATTGTCCCCCCACCCAGGGTCAAATGCTTCAAAAAGTTTTACTCATCTTTTCATTCCTTCAACAAATATTTATTGGGCTTCTATGATATTCTAGCAACTAATTATATACAGTTGCTAAACAATCCAGTTGCAAAACCAACCCTGTCCTGAGATAGATTACCATTTAGTGGAATAAACTGATTCTAAATAAATGGACCAAGAGATATATACTTAATTTTAAAACATGGTGAGTGCCTTAAAAAAATGCTAAGTGCATGAAGAGCTCCCTGGATGTGATCACTGGGAGCTCACCTGGGTTTTCACATGCTAGTCTTGATGGATAGGAGGAGTGAGTGAAAGTCATATTGCACCACATGGCTATGGTTTGAGGTTTAAATATGAGGGAAGGATGTGGAGTAAAGCAATGAAGGCAACTCTCTTAAGAGTGTGACAATAAGGTAAAAACAAAGAAAACAAATGCCAAAGGAGGGTTATTTTTGTTTTAAGATATGAGAGGATAGAGCATTTTTATAGGCTGAAGTTGGAAGAAACCAGTAGAGAAAAATAGCTATCAATATTTTTAAGGTAAAATAATAAAATTTTAATTCCCTAGGAGAATTCTCTTTAACAGATGTTTTTCTATGCATAAATTGTGTGTATTAAGTGGCATGTTAATATCAAAGCTTCTAGTGATATTCATGTATAAAGCAAACTGCTTTTTTTCTCATAGCCTGTTTTTGTTTCTTTTTACTTAATTTTTATTATTTAAACTATTACAGATGTCCCAATTTACCCGCATTTTCCCACCTCCACTCAGCCCCCAGCCCTCCTCCTCTCTGGCAGCTGTCAGTCTTTTCCATGTGTCCATGCCTCTGATTTTGTTTTGTTCATCAGTTTATTTGGTTCCTCAGATTCCACATGTAAGGGAGATCGTATGGTATTTGTCTTTCTCTGTCTGGCTTATTCACTTAGTATAATATGCTATCAGTATTTTTAAAGTAAGAAAATAATTGATGAAATTGAGTAAAGTTAATGTAAAATATAAATATAGTGTATTTAAGGTGGATTCACATGCGCTAACAAGGCACCTGTAGTTCTACAAAATTTCAGGTAGGTGACCTACAATTTCAAAATTATTCAAGCAACCCTTTTTAATTTTAAGTCTCATCTATAAATTTCTAAAAAAAATAATCTGCTTTCTTTCAGAAGCAAAGCCTTTGTAGAAAAGTTTGTGTACATGAAACTTTATTAGACAAAGGCAAGCCTGAAATTTTGCTTCTCAGTAGTTATACAATATACTTCCTTGTATGTGCAAATGTGTAACTCAACATATGGATCTTTATTAGACAGAATAAAATGTTAGTGTCCACACTGAAATTCTGATTTTAAACATCAGTAAAGGAGTATGGGTTATACTTTGCTTGTGCAGATAGAATGCTAGCCTTCAATTCATGTACCATGATGATGTAAAAGCCTATAAAATTGTTTCTATTTCTGTTTCTTTCTTTTCCATATAAGAAAAAATTTAATAATAGAAAAGAAATAGTTGTTTAAATGACATGGTATCTTCCTTTCCTCAAATAGTAATATAATCTTATGTTTTTCACCTGCAATCATTTACAACAAAGTGCTTTGTTATCTTTTATTTGTTCCTCCTAACTCTGAGAAGTTGGCAGAGATTTAGGGGTTATCCAAGGTCACCCAATCTACAACTTCCCACTTCAAGGACAATACTTTAGTGGCCTCAAGTTTTGTTAAAAAATGCAAATCTATATTTAGGAGCTAACTTGTTCCAATTGGTGATCTATGGTGATTAAAATCCCTTTTAGATTGTTTTTATCTCCAACTAGTTTTCTTTGTAAAAAAAAAATTCACATCCTCAGACATATTCATAAAAAATCTGCACTACTTTGATGACCTCTACCAAGAAGACAAATATTTTTTTCTCAGTGCCACAAGCTTATCCCTAACTCCTAATCACTTTCTTGAATTTGATGAGGGAAAATTAACTCATATTTAATTTGGGTTTACAAACATACATTTTTGCATTTATTTAACTGTGGTCACTCCTCCATTTGAATTTCCTCAGCACTTCCTCCCTGCATTATGGCATTGTGTTGTAGTTATTTCACTATTAGATTGTTCACTTCTCGTGGACAGAAGTGATATCTTACTCCTGTTTCAACCACCATGCTTTGCAAAGTGCCTCATACAGAGCACAGTGTTTATTTTCCTCAATTCAGACTCACTCAGTTCAATTTTTTACATTGAACTTTTTACAATTAAATGAGAAATAAATCGTTTCTATCAATTCAAATCCCACTAAAGTGTTAATATCAAACAGGACTAAGGAGAGTCTACATAGAGAAGTCAGGTGGGCAGTTGAGCAGACTGACAGACAGAAAGTAAAATGTCATTTTTCGGACACACTAGTTTTAATACAGTTATTTTACAGATTAAAAAAAGGTGATCGTGATTTGAACCAGAAAATACAAGTGCTGGAACAGAACATCAACACACATCACAACTGCACATGTGAACAGCCCAGCTCTCTCTTTTCTTATTTGTAAGATATTATTTTAGTCACTCTTCTGTATACCTTTAAATTTGTTATTAGGCTCAATATCTGTAGGTAAAGTCAATGGGAGTTTGTTGCTATGATGTAATTTACAAACTAATATTTTTAGTAAGTAATTTGTTTCTAATAGCTGATCTGGTTAATTAAAACTGAAGTTCCATTGCTTCTCAGAGATTCCGGTACACAATTAATTAACTCTCCATTTCATATGGACAGCCTTACAGAAAGCTTTTCACTGTCCTTAATTGTCTTAAATAAATAAAATTTTTTTAATGTACCTTATTTTTCAATATCATGTAAAAATAATGAAAATGAATAATATCTTACCTAAAAGAATTTGTATTATTATTGCAATGAGGAAAGTATGCAGCTATGGTGTTATCATTTCTCAATTACCAGGGTAATAGAAAGCTAGACTAATTTAAATACATGACAAATTTTAATAGATATATTTAGCTGTAATAACACTTTTAATAACTTCACCCATCAGAATGCTGATTAATTGTAAATGGGACTGGTTTTTTTCCTCACCTCTCTTAGCCTGCACAATCTCTGTTACGTATTTTCTCGGCAGTATTATTGTTATATGTTCCAAAATAGACAGCAGTAGGAAGAATGGAGGTATCTAGATAAACCAACAATATAATCAGTGGTGAACACTGGAGAATTGGTTGAAACAGAGAAATGTATCAATGCAGGGAATGTACAGTGGTTTCAAATAAAATCAAGGACAGAGTTGATTTTTAGTACCAGAGCTCCATGTTTAAAACACTGTCAGAATGTATTCTAACATTAGCAACCCTGCCGCTTCTGAATTATATGCAACAGTGGGACAAAAATCCCAGAGATCCCAGTGGACACAGTGCCCAGGGAGAGATCAGAGGCGTGAAGGTGGAAATGAAACTGGAGTGGGCTGCAGAATAGTGTTCTTGTTTTCATGTGCTAATGTGACTTCCAGTGGCACCATACATGTTTAACTGAAGGCAGTTTTGTGTTAAGCAATAAAGAATTTATGGAGGTGACTGGTCAGTTTTTATATACGTTGGTATAAATCAAGCCATGTCCAAAAAGCCTCTAAACATGACATAATTATGAATGTGTTCTTCCAACAGTTGGATGTCACATCAGTAATGCCATTTGATGTCTTCTGACTCTTCTTTGGGTTTAATCCAATATTTGGGACACACAGAATATTAAAGGTAAGATAACTATATTGTTACTCTTACTTGTGATTACCTTATTACAACATCGGAAATCTCAAAGTGATTTAAAATATCCTAAAAGTATACTATTCATCATTTTCCCAAACTGTCCTCCATTTTTCTGCCCTCATCAATGATATGAATTTTTAAATCTCAGTAAAGGAAAAATAGCATTTCTTCACCTGATGGCAATTGCTCTTGGTTGTTTTTATTCTGTATCTCATAACAGGTGTTTTCACCATCTAAGATAGTAATGCTTTAGTGATTCTAAATAAGGACATAGTTACAAATAAATCTTATAATTTTATTCAATTCCGTTTGCCTTTTTTTATGAGGCCATCACTGAATACCTGGAATACTGGCTGTAAAAGGAGAGAGTTTGATGAGATAACCTCTAAGTTATCTTACTCATCTAAAATTCTATAATCCTAGGAAAAAACAGCAAACATAATTTGCATAACAAATTTATTTACACACATGTATACAACTCAAATGTCCATTAACAGGGAACTAGTTAAATTGTGGTATGTCTATATAAATGAATACACTTTGTAACACAAGAAAGAATATATGAAGAGAGGAAATTTTCTGTGAACTAGTATGAAAAGACTGCCAAAGTAAATTGCTGAGTTAAAAAAAAGGCGAATTACAGAACAGTTTATAGAATAATACTAACTTTTGTGTGACAGAAAGGGGAAAATATCCCATTTTCAGTATTTACATAAATAGTGGAAGGCTACAGAAAAAGTCCAATGAAAATGATTAACAGAAGTGGAGATGGGAGTAGTGAGAGAAAATCAGGATGGACAGAAGCAGGACTTGAAGAAATATACTTGTTACTGTTTTTGAACTATGTGAGTATATTAAAAAGTTTCTTTTTTTATTTAACCTTTATCTTATTTTGTCCCATTACCATTTAGTCCCCAAATACACCCCTCCAGCCAGCAATCACCACACTGTCGTCCGTGTCCATGAGACCTTTCCTTTTTGTTCAATCGCTCCACCCTAACCTCCCCGCAATAGCTGTCATCTGCTCTCCATCTATGAGTCTGCATCTGTTTCGTTTCTCAGTTGTTTGTTCATTAGATTCCACATATCAGTGAAATAAAATGGCATTTGACTTTCGCTGGCTGGTTTATTTCGCTTAGCATAATCTGTTCTCCAGATCCATCCATGCTGTAGCGAAGGTTAAAATTTTCTTCATTTTTTAAAGCCAAGTACTATTCCATTGTATAAATGTCCCATAGTCATTTTATCCACCCATCTATTGATGAACACTTGGGTTGCTTCCATATCTTGGTGATGGTAAATAATTCTGCAATGGACATAGGGGTGTTTATGGGTTTTTGTTTTTTTTTTCAATTACTGTTTTGGGTTTCTTCAGTTGTATCCCCAGAAGTGGAGTTGACAGTCAACAGGTAAATCTATTTTTTATTTTTTTTCATTATTAAGTATATTTCATTGATTATGCTATTACAGTTGTCCCGATTCTTTTTTCCCCTTTATCCCCCATTTGCCCTGCACCCCCCCTTGCCCTCCAGCATTCCCCCACAGCTTAGTTCATATCCATAAGCCCTACATATAAGTTCTTTGGCTTCTCTATTTCTTATACTATTCTGAACCTCCCACTGTCTATTTTATACCTACCAATTATACTTATTCTCTGTACCTTTTCCCCCATTCTGCCCCTCCCCCTCCTCTCTGATAACCTTCCATGTGATCTCCATTTCTGTGATTCTGTTCCTGCTCTAGCAATTTGCTTAGTTTGCTTTTGTTTTTGTTTTTTTTAGATTCAGTTGTTGATAGTTGTTTGTTGTCATTTTATTGTTCATAGTATTTCATCTTCTATTTCTTAGATAAGTCCTTTTAATATTTCATATAATAAGGGCTTGGTGATGATGAACTCCATTAACTTTACCTTATCTGGGAAGCACTTTATCTGCCCTTCCATTCTAAATAATAGCTTTGCTGGATGGAGTAATCTTAGAAATAGGTATGTGCTGTCATGACTTCAAATACTTTTTTTGAGCTCCTTCTTGCCTGTAAGGTTTCTTTTGAGAAATCAGCTGATAGTCTTATGGGAACTTCTTTGTAGGTAACTGTCTACTTTTCTCTTGCTACTTTTAAGATTCTCTCCTTATCTTGCACTAGACATGCAAGTATTCTAAGAATAAAATAGATCATTTGGAAAATTTAGTGCAGCAGAATCAGGACTCAATAATGGTAGCTGGGTTATTTAATAGTGAGATCTTCCTCTGGTAGATGCGGTTCTCTGGAATAAAGTAGACTCCACTCACTTTCTGCTCCAGTAAAATGACATTGCGATATTATGACACAGTGTCCTTACTGGAGAAGAGCAGGTCCCAGAATGACTTTGAAGGGCAACTCAGAACAGCCTTCAGAAGGAAAGCAATTATAGGATACAGCAAAGCAAGTGAAGATACCTAACAAAATTACATGCTACCTACAGTGAATAGGATGTATGTAAGGGTTTATAACAACATTTCTGTACATTTAACCAGAAGTGATTTTAAAATTTTAAAGTTGAGCCCTGGCCAGGTCGATCAATTGGTTGGAACATTGTCCCATACATCAAAATACTGAGGATTCAATTCCCAGTCAGACCACACACCTAGGTTGGAGGTTTGATCCCTGATTGCAGCATATACGGGAGGCAAGCGATCAGTGTTTCTCTCCCTCTCTCTCCTTTCCTTTCTGTCTCTGTCTCTCACCTCCTTCCTCTCTCCCTAAAATCAATAAACATATCCTTGTTGAGGATTAAAAAAATATTTATAGTCGGAAGGCCCACTGATTAGGAAGACACATACACACATACACAAAATATCCTGTGAAAGTTTATAACCAAATAAATAAATAATTCTGTTCAGAATGTGGAATAATTTAAGTAGTTTATTATAAATAAATAATTTATATAGAAAACTGAGTAAGGTACCAACTATGCTAAATATTTCCTAAAATTGATTGTGTAATCCAATAATATTACATGCCTGAGTCTGATAACTGTTTTTCTCAAATAAGCAAACTAATACAGAGTTGCATCAAAGTGCCTTCCATAAAGCTGAAGTAGGATAATATTTTAGATTTCTAATTCCAACTACAGTACAAAGCAGAATCCAACTTCAACTAGATAAATTACTTGAAATTTTTGTTGTTTGTGATTACTTGTTATAAGATACATTTATAGATAAATTATAATTACAACAGTCTTCAATGGTTGAAAAATTGTAAAAAGAATCTCCAAAATACAAAAAAACAAACATTTGTATGAAGCTGGAGAAGGGTGGTGAGACAACCACTAGGGAGTAGAAATAAAAAGGATAATGTCTTAATCCATAGAGGGGAAAAGAATAAAATAAGAAAACTAAAAAAGAAAATTGGTCAAAAAAAATGGACTAACTTCACCAACCAAAAGAGATCTGTCAATATTAGTCAAAGTAAGCTTTAAAACAAAAATAAATTTAAGGAAAAAGAATATCACCATATAATGGTAAAAGTTTCAATTCCTTATTAATTACCCTAATTCTAAATGTGGCATATACCTAATAAAATACTTATATCTAATAATAGAACTTCTGGTCAAGATGGAGACATAGACAGACATGACCTGCCTCTTTGCGCAACCACATCAAAATTACAACTAAAATATAGAACAACCACCACTCAGGAATGTCAGAAATCAGGTTGAATGGAAATCTGACAACAACAGAATTGAAGAAACCACATCCATCCAGACTGGTAGGAGGGGCAAGGACACGGAATGGACTGGCCCCAAACCCACATGGATAAAAATTCAGGAGGAATACCTTGGGAGCAAGGAGTCCCAGACCCATACCAGGGAATTCCAGTGTGAGGAATATAAGTCCCAACAACTTCTGGTGGTGAAAACCAGCAGGGATTGAATCAGTGGAGGAGGCTGCTGGAGCCCTAAGCAGTTCCTCTTAGGGAACCCACACACAGACTCACCTACTCAGATTTACTCCCTCTGAGCCCCAACACCAGGGTAACAGCTTGAAGGGTATCAATGGTATACAGGGAGAGACAGAAGTGTCTGGCATTTGGGTGAGCAGAGGCCATTGTCCCTTTGCTGCACCCTCCGCCCACAGAGCCAGTAGGCTGATGCCATATCTGAAACCCCATCAGCCTCGCTAATACTGTGTGACCCACCTTGGAGATCTACAGAGGTTTTACCCCTCCCAACTTACAGGCCCACCCTAGCTGCTTTTCCTTAAGAATGGCTGGTCTTGGCTCCTAAATCCTATCAAACAAGCAACAGCTGGCAGATGGGAGGGGGAGAATGGGTGAAGAGGTGAGAGGATTAAGACGTACAAATAGGTAGTGACAGAATAGCCATGGGGATGTCAAGTACAGTATAGGAAATGGAGTAGCCAAAGAACTTAAAAACATGACCCATGGACATTAACAATGGTGGAGGAATTGCCTGAGGGAGTGGGGAGGGGGGCTGGGTGGAGGAAGTGGAAGAGGGGAAAAATCAGGACAACTCTAATAGCATAATCAATAAAATATAATTTAAATATATTTATATCTAATAAAGAAATTCATAAAGCAAAAATGAACATAAGGAAGAGATATCAGCAAATACATCATCGAAGTGCAAGGTGTCTACATGTAACTACTGATTGATCTAGCAACCAAAAATAACAAAAATATAAAAGATTCGAGAACCCAGTTGTCAAGTCAGATTTAATGGCTATAAATAGAACCTTGAACTGAAAAATTAGAAACCACCTGTTCTTAATCACTAACAGAAAAATTTAAAAAAGATAATTTTCTAGACCAGAAAGCAAGTTTCAACACATTTCACAGCATTAGTATAATACTGCCCACATTCTCTGTCTATGAAGATAAACAATACCTCATGGGCTCTGACTCTGCTCATTTAGACAGGAGGGCTCTCACTCAGAACCAAAGCTTCAATTTCTGGTTACCAATCAGGAACACAGGTTGCCATCCACAGAAAGAAAATGCCTCTAAAAGTATCATTTTTATATATTTTAAGATAATTTACATTGGGCAGTTATTAACATCACCTGTCCCTTCTGGTGCTTCACATGGCACTTTACCTTGTAAGCCTGTGATGGTTTCTGCTTCTGAGGCCATTGGACTTGTAAACTCTGTCCTAGTTAGAATCAGGCAGAAAATTGTGTGATATAAGTGGGGCATTGTGAACATTTAAAATAGAAGCCAAGTTTATACTGTTCCATAGATCCTTATCAGAATAATAGTGCTTATGCATTCCAATAGAAGATAAGAAGTCACTTTTATTTATATTGAGTTGACAGAATTCTTCATTAGAAATTTGATGAACAAGCAAAGGGCTTAGTTCAAAAGGAAAACATAAGTAGTTAAGGTTATTTGGTACCCAGAAATACTCCAAAACTACCTTTGTCCATATCTTTATTTTCTGACATAAAGTTCCCATTGTGCCCAAACCTCTTAACAAATCCCAATCCCTGATCCCTAACACATAGATCCTCAAAATAATGAGTAAGAAAGCAAGGCTGCCCATAGATGGAACTGGAGAGCATTATGCTAAGTAAAATAAGCCAGGCAGTGAAAGACAGATACTATATCATCTCACCTATAAGTGGAACCCAATCAACAAAATAAACAAGCAAGTAAAATATAACCAGCGACATTGAAATAAAGAACAAGCTGACAGTAACCAAAGGGGATGGGGGAGGGAGATAATGGGGATAAAGGGGAAGCGTCGTTAAGGAACATGTATCAAGGACCCATGGACAAAGCCAAAGAGGGGAAGGAATGAAGGTGGCAGATGAGGGTGGGTGGGGCAGGAGAAAGTGTTGTCAGGAAAATGGAGACAACTGTCCTTGAACAACAATTTTAAAAATATAGAAAACAAGGCTTTCACAGGAGCTACATATGAAGATGACAAGACAAGGTAAATGAAGGTATTTACTCAGAGTCCTCTAGATACTTTAGACAGTGGCAAAAAAATATATAGATAGATGATAGATAGATAAATAGATAAATGATAGATAGATAGACAGATAGATATAGATAGATAGATGATAAATAGAACGAACAGAAGAACAGCAAAGGGCTTAGCCGAGCAGAGGGAGATGAAAGGGAGCTAGGTAAATAAACTATGATAATCCTAGAAAATCAGTAAGATACCATCTAATAAATTACAGATCTTTCCTTTGGTTGTGCATGCTTAGGTATAAGACATGACTGAGAAAAAAATCTCAAAATAAACCTCAAAGCATCAGGACAGAAAACTTCCAATTAACACAGCAGGCTATTTCATATACACAAAAATTACACAGTTTAAGGCTAACCCTCCAGTTTTGGAAAAGCAACACCTAAGTAAATATCTTTCACATTTGATTATTATTTAACATCCAAAAATAAGAAAATGAGAGAAAGTAATCCAAATGTTTGTTCCTGTTAACACTACGGTGACTTAGAAGGTGACAGGCAGTCACATAGGAAAGGAGCTAGTCTTTTCCACTCTTGGGTAGTACCGGGTTCAATAAATTTTCTTAATTTTTAAAGATCCTCAGGTCCAGGACCGGTGACCAAAAATAAGTCAGGTAATTAGAAATTATAAATAGAAATTTGAAAGTTAAAATGCAATCCATAAAATTTATTCTATACTCCTTCAAGTAGTTCTTTTTGTCATCAAGTTCTCTATAATATTAGTAAGTGCAAGGAAGCCTGCTAAAAAAAATTGCAAAGTGGTGATATCTTTATACTCTCAGCACGGTGGTTTCAAACCCTACTAAAGAATTTATTATTTTTCTTTTCCTCTAACCTCCAACTTAAAAACATTTCATGTCCTTCAAAAGGCACTGAATTTCAAAATGAGTAATTTCTTTCTAGATCTGTTTTTATTTGAATATTGACTTCAACTGCAATTTTATTCTTTCTTTCTTTCTTTCTTCAACTGCAATTTTATTCTTTCTTTCTTTCTTTCTTTCTAAACATCTTAGTACTTGAATATCTGAAAATTGTAAACTTGCATAAGAAAAAGACTACCATTGTTCAAACACTTGTACACAGTGACCTTAAGTGCTCATATTCTATGTGGCACATCTAGAGCAGAAAAGAAAGCCAGACGAGGAGGTCAGGATCCTGTAAAAAGTACTCCTTTTCTGTGTTGGCCCTGGGTCCTGGAATAGTGAGTTAATATCCCCTAAATCTGAATGCCTCACTCTCTAACAATACGTGGAGGTGTTTCAACAGACAAAACATTGTTCTTAAGGAGTCAGTGGGAATGCCCAATCAGACCATGTTACCAGAGCTATATGAATTTACCTAATAATAACACTTGATCATGCACAAAAATTACTATATATACACACACACAGTGGGTTTCAATACTAATTTCCATTCTGACCTCTCTATGGACTCCATGAAACCCTTATCCACTGTAACTAAGTGAGCCTTCCATGCTCCATCCTAATCTTTATCATATTCCTGTCTGTTGCCTTGGTTCCCAATTCTCTTCCTATCTGGGCTGTAATGTTTTCAGTCTCTGTTTGCAATTGATAAAGTACGCAAACTTTATCAAGTACATTTCTGAGCATACTTGGTTTTCTTCAATACTACATTTCTAGGTAAATTTCTTATATACCTGAAAGTAATTTTGCTCTTAAGATGGAACTTAGTTCTCCTCTGTCCCTGCCATGGTTTACATCTTCAATAGTATAGTAACATGTGAGCAGAAAAGAGAGGAGAAAATACCTGCTCTATTTTCCATCAGTGAAAAAAATTGGATCTAAACTATAAGAGACTCTCCAATCTGCATAAATATCCTTCAGCTCTATGATATCTTCACAATTCACTAATGTGGTAGTTTAAACATGGCCTCAATTTCTTTGGGGCTCCTCTCATTGAGAGGTGGATTCAAATACTCTTTCCTTGAATCTGGACTGGGCTTAGTGACTTTATGGGCAAATATAATGTGTCAAGAGATTATGATATTGTGGGACTTCTGAGTTACAAGAAGCCTTATGGCATTGTCTGGGGAAAACCAGCCACTATGCAAATCCATCTACACTGAGACCACTAGGCTGTGAGGAAGCCCAGGCTAGTCATATTTAGGCTGTGTTTCTTCCCTAGTGTATCTTCTTTCCTTTCACTCTGACACTTCTTTCTCCCTTTACAAGAAATTCTCTGCAATAATAGCTGGGTTTCCTACAATTTAACTGAATTCAGACACTGTTGCGGGACAGCATCAGTTTCCACAGATTAAAGGTTCAGTCTTACACAACTGGTTCCCCTCACATGCACACACACATGTCAGACACCAATAGCAAGTCCAGGTTGTTGCCAGTGCTTTGGATGAACTGGCTGTAGATCAGAGGTTCCAGTGCCCCCCCTTGAATTCATTTAATTTGCTAGAGTGACTCACAGAACTCAGGGAAAGACAGTTACCGGTTCATTACAGGATATGATAAAGGATACAAAAGAACATTCAGACGGAAGAGATGCATAGGGCAAGGTATGTGGGAAGCAAATCAGAGCTCCCATGCCCTCTACGGGTGCCACTCTCCCAGTATACTCCATGTGATCACCAACCAGGAAGTTCTGTGAACCTTGTACATTTGGGATTTTATGCGTGCTTCATCACAGAGCCATGATCCATCATTTAACTCCATCTTCTCAAGAGAATGGGAGATGGGAATGAAAATTCCACTCTTCTAATGTGGCTTGGTCTTTCCAGTGACCAGTCCTCATCCAGGAGATATCCCGGAGTCCACCCAGAGACACTTCATTAAAACAAAGAAACTCTCCTATAACCCAGGAAATTACAATGGTATCAGGAGCTCTGTGGCAAGAGCTGGAGGCAGAGACCAATCCATAACTTCTACTATCTCACAGTTCCAAGCAGACATAGTGTGGAGAACAGAGGAACCCAGAACAGTTAGATTTCCAGCCCCAGACACTTGACCTCAGTCAAGTCTTCCCAGCTATCCCTAGCTATCCCCCCCAGCTGAGAGCCCATTTGTCACAAGCATAGATGCTCTGTCTCTGCTGGACTTTGCACAAGTTCCTGAGCCATAAAATTATAAGCCTAATAAAACAGTTGTTGGTTTACAGCATTAAATTTCGGAGTAGTTGGTTTTGTAGTGAGATAAGTGGAACAGCTAGTAAACACCCTCCTCGGGTTTGTTGAGTCATTTCACTATGTTAATCAAGAAGTTTACATTAGAACACGCGGTATTTCCCAATGCTGTCTGTAGAAATAAAATCCTGATTAGGAAGACATGTATTATAATGTTATAGTAATCTATACTCCCAAGCCTAGTGATATTTTAATGTTATAGTAAAAAACAAAATGTGTGTGTTCTCTTTTCACAGGTATCTGATATGTTATTGCTGGGTAGTCTGAAGTCTGATTACCATTGGGGGTCTTCCAGAACCACAAACTTTATTCGAAATTGTTTTTCATCTGCTGAAATTTTGGGGGGTAGTTTTTGTGTTCTCCAGTTTAATTGGTCAGGTAAATTGAGATGTGAAAACCTAGATACATAATGCTTTCATTTTTGAAAAGCTAACAAGTCTCTGGAAACTTTACAGAGGAAAAATCAAAATCTGTACGGTGCTTTTGTAAAACTAACTTTCATCTCTTTTAATGAATTGAAGGAGGGTGTGAATGGGTCAACAACATTTTTCAATTTTTAAACCATTAAGTCCATCAAAAGACCTGTGTGCAATGAGTGTCAGGGTAGACCTGCACGAAAAGTCAAGTTCTAAATTAACATCCTATTTTGAGTTTCCTGAAAACCTTTAAAAGCACTCTTATTGCCCTGACCAGGTGGCTCAGTTGGTTGGAGTATTGTCCCGTACACCTGAAGGTTGAGAGTTTGATCCCAGATCAGGGCACATGCCTAATTTGTGGGCCCAATCCTTGGTCAGGGTGCTTACATGAGGCAACCAATCAATGTTTCTCTCTCTCTTTCTCTCCTTTCCTCTCTCTTTAAAATCAAGAAACATATCTTCAGGTGATGATTTTTTAAAAGATTTAAAAAAAAAAAGAGCTCTCACCCTGGTTGATGTGGCTCAGTGGATTGAGTGCCAACCTGCAAACCAAATATTCACCAGTTTGATTCCCAGTCAGGTCACATGCCTGGGTTGCAGGTCAGGTCCCCATAAGGGGTTGCAGGAGAGACAACCACACATTGATGTTTCTCTCCCTTTCCTTCTGTTTCCCTTCCACTCTCTCTAAAAATAAGTAAATAAAATATTTAAAAATAAATAAAAATAAAAAGAGCTCTCTTATTTACTTAAACTTCAAATATTGTCATAAAATCCCTGGGTTAAACTCAACTTTAGAAATAATTTAATACAGAAATTAGCAAATGCCACCTAAATTAATTTAATTAATAAATCATTGGTTTATAAATGCATATTTTGTCTTCTCATTGTCTTTATTCTCAGGGAATCACAGTCTAGAAAGAAAGTAAAGCAAATGCATAAATAACTATTGCAAGGTAACTGGCATTTGCAAGAGACAGAGCACAATATTTTTGTGAATTTCCAGATTCACAAAGAAATTAAAAAGCTTGACAGCATAGTATCTTTATGGGTTACACTTCTTGTAAGGCACTTTATATGCTACACGTTGAAGAGAAAAAAAAAGCCATGTTAAGATCCGTGTGCTGGGTAAATCACACAGTGGTTATTCCCACCACATAAACAATTGGTTCTCACTCACCACACTTACAACAGTGTGAATAAAACTCATTATTTAACAAAATATACCAATAAAAACTTCTTTATAACATCTGAAACTTATTACACATAATCAAAATTTAACTCCTACATCCATGAATGTCAAGGATTTGTTATCCACAAGTACCAAAGGAGAGCCTGAAAACTCTGCCTTAGCTCAGAAAAGGGAAGCTTTCCAGGAGGTTTCTTGGAGGAGAATGCATTTAAAACATCACTTAAAAAATATATATATATAAGATTCAGGATATGTTTGAGGAAATCGAAGGGTAATACCAGAAGGGCTGTAAGGAATGAAAATCGTAAATAACATTGGAGATGTATGTAAAGCCAAAATAGTTTAGGATCCCTGAATGTTAAAGATGATGACTTTATTCTAAAAGCATTGGGAATTTGGCCAGGAGAAGATTTTGAACAGAGATTCAAGAAAGATTCATCAAAATACAGTATAAATCAGAGGGGTGACACTTTTTAAAAATATAGATCTTATTATTACTTAGGTATGGTGAGACCAACAGATCAGGATGCAATAAGCATCAAAAATATAGTTTGTTTTACAAACAGATCCAAGAGAATGGGTAACATCATACCAAGGGGACCACAAGGAAAAACACCAGGGAGGGAACTGATGAGCAGGGTAATTGGGGTTAGGATTGGTTAGCTTAGATAATTCTATGGGCTCTGGATGTAAGAGCTGTCTCTAGTTGTCTGATACCTGACCCTGGGGTGATGAGGGCCAGCAGATAGTGACCAGGGATGTGAGAGCCCAAGAAAGAAGGTTCTACGTTGGTTAATTTGCATGTGGAAGGTATACACCCAGAGGAGTTGTTTGCTATCTCCAAGAATTAGCTAACTCCAGAAGGGAGAATCCCAGATATCAAAGCATCAAAAAACAGAAAAGAGAAAATATGTTAATAAAATTAAACAGGGATGTGGCAACTCTAACCTGAGCATGATGATAGGAAGAGAGAGAGGTTGTGAAAGCAACTCTGTTTAGAAAATCTTTAGGTTTGAGAAGATGAACACCAAGCAGTTTAAAAAATCAAAGTATATTTTCCTATATAGTTGGTTCCCTTTTGATTTTGATGATGTTTTCCTTAGCCATGCAGAAGTCCCTTATTTTGGTGAAGTCCCATTTGTTTATTCTTTCCTTTATTTCCCTTGCTCTAGGGGACATATCAGTGAAAATACTGATGCATGGAATGGCTGAGATTTTCCTGCCTATGTTCTACTCTAGGACTCTAGGTGTCATGGCTTATATTTAAGTCATTTATCCCCCTTCAGTTTATTTTTGTGTGTGGTATAAGTTGGTGGTTGAGTTTCATTTTTTTGCTTGTAGCTATCCAGATCTCCCCACACATTTCTTAAAAAGGCTATTTTTACTCTATTTTATGCCTCTGCCCCCTTTGTCAAATATTAATTGTCCATAGAGATATGGGTTTATTTCTGGGCTCTCTACTCTTTCATTGATCTATACATCACTTCTTATGTGGGCATGGTATTTTGATGATGTTAATTCTTCTAATCCATGAACATGGAATATGTTTCCATTTATTTGCGTCTTCTTTAATTTCTTTCTTCAGTGCTGCGTAGTTTTCTCAGTATAGGTCTTTTAGCTCCTTGGTTAAGTTTATTCCTAGGTACTTTATTTTTCTTGTTGCTATAGTAAATGGGTTTTTCCCCCTGATTTCTGATTCTCATATTTCATTGTTGGTGTACAAAAGTGCCTTTGATTTGTGAATATTGACTTTGCATCCTACTGTTTTGTCTAATTCACTTCTTAGGTAAAGTAGTTTTTTGGTGGAGTCTATAGGGTTTTCTATATACACTTTCATGTCATTTGCAAACAATGACACTTTTACTTCCTCATTTCTAATTTGGATGCCTTTTATTTCCTTTTCTTGTCCCATTGCTGTGGCTCAGACTTCTAATACTATGTTGAAGAGAAATAGTCAAAACTGGCATCCTTGTCTTATGCCTGATCTTAATGGGAAAGCTTTTAGTTTTTGCCCATTCAGCAAAATGCTGGATGCAGGTTTCTCATATATAATCTTTATTATGTTGAGGTATATACCCCTTTTATTCCCACTTTGCTGAATGTTTTTATCATAAATGGGTGTTATACCTTACAAATGCTTTTTCCACATCTATTGATATGATCATGTGATTTTTATCTTTCGTTTATGTACTGTGTTATATTTATTGATTTGTGAATATTGTGTCATCCTTGCATCCCTAGGATGAATCCCACTTGGTCATGATAGATGACCTTGCCCGTGATACCTCAGACAAGGGTTTGATCTCCAAATATATAAAGAACTCACACGACTCGACTCTAGGAAGACAAACAATCCAATTAAAAAATGGGCAAAGGACCTGAAAAGACACTTCTCCAAGTAGGACAAACAC